>JANHFS010002197.1:141652-156013 GCA_032467975.1 Trimeresurus albolabris
TCCTGAGCCAGCCATGCTGAGGGGAAAGGGAGAGGTTTCCAAGCTGAGCCATGGTGGTTCAGGAATTCTGGGAGTTGAAGTCCACGAGTCATAAAAGAGCCAAGGTTGCCTACCCCTGCTCTAGGCTAATATATTGGGATATCTAAATTGTATCTCAAAATCAGCTTTTAGGTATGAATTGTGTGGCTTCATGGTAATTCCAGACCTTTTCATCCCTACTAAGAATGTTTTTATTACTGAGATTCAAAGATTTGCATTAGATGAGCTATGTCAAAATCTGTTGAGGCAACTTTTGCACATGTTAAAAAGGAGACATTCATCCTTTCAATAATCTTTATATTGTAGTTTACTATTTAATTCATTTTAATTTTGTTGCTTGTGCAGTCTAGTCCCAAATTAATGTTAGGCTTATGTTCTTTCTTAAAAACACTAAGAACTACTTTATTGAATAAGATCAAGAATTACTTAGTCTAATACATTTTGCGGGATTTTCCAAACTATAATGCGCATTCCTGATTATTCTCAATTAGTTAGTGATCCATCAGCATATCAAAAATATCTTCTGCCTTATCTGCTTTATTCAAACTGTATAGTTCTAGAATTCAGTACAATTCACTAAAAAACAGCTGATTTGGTCTAATGGTTATGGCGCCATGCTAGACAGCAGGGGACTGGAATTCTAGTCCCTCCTTAGCCACAAAAGCCAGTTTGGTGACCTTGGGCCAGTTACTGTCTTTTAGCCCACCCTACCTCACCCCACAGGTTTACTGTTCTGGACAAAATAGGAGGGTGGAGGAATATTGATTATGTTCACCATCTGGAGTTATTTGTAAAAATAAAGATAGGATACCAACAAACAATACAACAATCTTGGCAATTTTCTGTGCAACACGAAGCCATGGATCAATAAATAGATATTATTCCAAAATATGTATTGATCTTTACTTCCAATAAAACTATAGTATATCTCTTTTGTTCTTTTATAACATGCTACAGTAGATATTTGATTGATACCTCCTATCCATGTTCTTCCTCTTGACCTCTCAAAAATAATGAGAGGTAACAGTAGTTTCATTGTACTCAGTTTATGAAGTTAAGGCATGAAGTTCTGTTTTGTTGGGTAATTCCACTTACCATGAGAAATGTGGTTCTGAACTATAGTAGCTCCTATCTAAAGTAACCACAGTCAAGAAAAAGAATTGGTGCTGTGCTATAGATTCCTGCTCTTATAACCAAGAAGAGTGAAACAAAGACTAAAGTCCAATTGCTTAATTTTAGGTATGAATTGATGCAGAGAGGTATGCTTGAACCTAAAGATGTTGGATTTGTTCCAGATGCCTATACTTCCAATCAGCATTTGGAGAGGGAAAACATATATTTGAAGAAAGAAATGGAGAACTATAAATTTGCAGCTAGGTATGTTCTTTTTGTTTTTTACTGGATTACATTTTTTAGAGATTTGGATGAAAAAAAATTGTTGACATCAGATTTTAGAAGGTAATCAGTTTTGAATGGCAGTGTTGATGTTTGCAAATCTGGTAAAAGATGGGTCAAATAGCTATTAATCCAAGTTAATGTATTTCTGCTATTTATATGCTGCTCAATTAAAAAAAGGTGCTGAGTGTTTTACAATAATATAAAAGTGAACTAGATAGAATTAAAAGAAAAAATAAATCTCAACCTCAATTTGCCTACTGTAGGGAAGGGACATGCAATATAATGACCTTTCCAAGGATTTCTGAAACATCCAGGTCTCTTAGCAGCTTTCCTGAATGTCGGAAGGATTAGTGATGGCCTGATCCCAGGTGGAGCATTATTCTAAAGCAGAGAAGCTACTGTGAAAAGACATATGCTCTTTTTCTTCACAGTAACAGCCCCTCAAGGTGAACCTCAAAGAGTATCTTCCCTACTCCTTTTTATTGGTTGACCAGAAGCCACTGGGAGGCACTTGTAATATTTATTACATTATATACCCTTTATCTATCAGTATTGTTGAAATGAAGATAAAATATGTGTATGCTGAACTCTGTTGAAAAAGTGAAAAATTTCAAAATGGTGTTGTTGTTGTTGTTGTACCTACTCTATGTTCTTTAATGTTCCTTGATCCTACATTGTTTAGGGTTATCTTGAACTTAAAAGTAATGGTAGGATACAGATATATATTGCATTACTGGATATAAAAAGACATTGGTGTACTTTAATTCATACTGCGTTGGTTTTAATGGAAATGCTTAAAAAGATTTTTCTAAATTTTAAATTCTGTTAGTATTTGAAATGAAAATGTACATCTTCTATTTATATATTACTATATGATTATAAAAATCTGATAGGATTATTGTCAATCTACAGAAAAATAACCCTCTATAAAATAATAAACATTCATTTTATATCAGAGGCAAAATCCACAACTGCAGATAAAGATAGTAGGTAAAGACGATAGGAAGTAGAGATGCATTTATTTTGCACCTGTTGTTTTCATTCTTGATAGGAAAAACATCTTGCCTAGCAGTATGCTAGCAGAAATAGTTTTCTGAATCTGCAAGAAGCTCTTAACTTAGGACGCTGCAAGAAGCTCTTAACTTAGGACGCTGATTTTAAGAGCTGTGCTGGTGCAGTGGTTAGAATGCAGTATTGCAGGCTAACTCTGCCCACAGTTGGGAATTTGATCCTGACCAGTTCAAGGTTGATTCAGCCTTCCGTCCTTCCGAGGTTGGTAAAATCAGGACCCAGATTTTGGGGGCAATATACTGACATTTGTAAACTGTTTAGAAAGTTCTGTAAAGGACTATGGAGCGGTATATAAGTCTAAGTGACAGAATCAGAGTCCAGTCATTGCAGGGTGCAGAAATGATCTTACTGCCTTCGCAGTGTTTATTCTCTTATACAGTTTTCCAAGCAGCATAAAGTAACATAACAACAGCATAGCAATGGCATTTTTATTGGTAGATTCTCCTTGTCAATCCTTAAGAATATCTTCACATCTGTTGATGTGAACGAGGTGAGATCATGTGAACCAGGTGAAATCATGTACCAGCCGTGGGTATTTCCCTACATCACCATGGTGATATGAACGGGGTGAGATCATGCATTTGAACCGAGGCAGTTTGCTGCTCACGAACTTTACATGGCCTCAATCCCTACATCTAAGTGCTATTGCTATTTCATTAATAATAAAAAGAATGATTTTTAACCAGTTTTTAACAATTCAAGCATAGAAAATTAGAATAGAATCTCAGCATAGAAAATTATTTCCTCTGTAATAATATTATTAGGAGTGCCAGTTTAGTGGTTAGGCTAGAAACTGGCAGACTGTGAGTTCTGGCACAAAGCCAGCTGGTGACCTTAGGTCAGTCACTTTCTTTCAGCCCTTGGAAGTGGACAATAGCAAATCATTTCTGAAAAACTTCAGGGACTTGTCCAGGCAATCTCCAAGAATTGGACGGAACTGAATGGAAGTAAATCTCTTTTTCTAATATTGTATTAAGAACCTATGCATAGGAACAAACTGTTAGATTTACCTGAATTTAATTCCAGATGTATGTAGTGCTCATGTCTGAAGGAGCCACTGGTGACTTTCTATCAAGTCTACCCATCCCTGTGTCAGGTCCACCATGCAAGTGTCCTGCCATTCTGTTACAGAGAGTGGGAGGAAGGTTTCTTACTGTGGAGACAGTGCAAGCAATGTCAGCTCAAGGCCATGATCAGGAGGAAGCTGAATGCTGGGGGAAGCCTCCACCAGGGCTCCCCCCCGGGTTGTACCTCTCCAAGTCGATGGAGGAAGTCATCAACCTGGGAGACTCATTGAGACCCAGGTAGTCCATTGGCTTCAGCAAGAAAGATGACTGGGGAGAGCCTCACCCAGGGCAGTCAAGGCAGCCGATGACATAAATGGCAACCAGAGCTGGAAGAGCTCGAGGACAAAAAGGAAGAAGGCGGAGGGGTTGACCATGCTGATCTCCTAATGAAGCGAGCCCTGCAGTTTATGATGGATGCTTTCCAAATCCCATGCCAGGATGGCTGCTGGTAAGACTCACCAAACCCACAAGGAGGAGGATGGCGGGAGAGCATCGCCACCGGACACCACAGTGGGAGTTTTGGCAACCCCAGCCAGTGGCACCATGGCCATGGGAGCAGTGCAAAGAATACCTGTCATGGCCAACGTCCCAGATGGGCCAGCACAGCGAAACCAAAGAGGAGCAAAACCCCACCCCTGGTATCAAGTTTGATGGAGATCCCCAACATTTGGGGTTCTTCCTGGCCCATGTCTTAACTTAGATGCAAGAATATGGGCTGGAGATCCCCACTGAGGGCACCAAGGTAAGGAGTGTCACCCTAGCACTGGAAGTAGCTGCGGCTCGTTGGATGGTGATGTTCCACAATGTGAATGCAATCAAACTGAGAAATTTCGTCTGCTTCGTGACGGCACTTTCTCATTGATTCAAAAATCCCCTGGCTGACCGCAAAGCAAGGGATCATATCAAAACCATGAGACAAGGTCACTGAGCTGTGGCGGAGTATACTGCGGAGTTTTATGATCTGGCATGCTGACTCAACGACTGGTCAAAAGACATCCTCATCAGCTGCTTCAAAGACACCTGCATCTCGAGGGGGGGCCCTGCAACCCTCCATTAGGGTATGTCCTGGCAGAGCAGGTGATGATTGACCAAGCACTCAACAAGTACTAGGTTGCACGGTCATGGAAGAAATCACCTCATGAGAAGAGGGAAGTAATCAAGCCACAAGCTCTGCAAGTTCACTCCACTGCTTGTTTCAAGTGCGGCCAAGAAGGACACAGGGTGGCAGAGTGCAAAACCATCCACCCAACCAAGAAAGCGAACCCCAGCCCTGTAGAGAAGACCACCAAAGCTCTGCCATAGGCCAGAGACTGCGCTAAAGAAAGTGGAGGTCATCGAGTTCATCCCATCGCCAAAACAGGCCGACGAAACTCTGACTCCACCAGACAACGGCCAGGGATTGACCAACACCGACTCCAGTGACAACCCTCTGGTAAGTGGCCGGATTATCCCTATAACAACCCCCATAGAATTGAGCTTTCGAGAATAGGGACTAAAAGCCAATTTAAGGTCCCTATTAGATTCAGGTTGCACCAGGTGCCTGGTAAACCTACCTCTAGTTGAAAAACTCGGGATCTGGCTGAAGTGGTTAAAAGTTCCAATTGCTTTTTGCCAGCTATATGGTTCAGTCGCAGGGGCCATCCCGGCAACTTTCATCACACAACCCATAGAAATGTAAATGGGGGCCCATTCAGAGACTTTGAGCTTCATAGTGGCACCTGGGATGGAACGACCTCTAGTGCTAGGGTTAGCTTGGCTAAAGAAATGGAACCCTACATGAACTGGAGGAGGAGGCTATTAAAAATACAAACAGGCCGCCCCTCCTGGAAGTGGGGGAAAATTCAGAAGGCAACTGGCCGCAGTGTGAATCAGGGGCAGCCACTGATTCAAGACTTCAGAGATGTGTTTAGTGAAAAGGGGTCAGATGAACTCTCTCCCCATTGACCTATGGACTGTACTATAGACATCTTACAGGGGGCCAAGTTGCCAAACTGAAACTGTATTCAATGACCCCACAGTAACTGGAGGAACTGCAGCTGTTCATTGACAAGAATCTTGCCTGAGGTTTCACATAGTCTGCACGACCCCAGGTGACAGCCCTGGTCCTGTTCCAAGAAAAGAAAGATGGGACTCTTCATCCATGCTTGGACTATAAAGGGATTAACGCAGTGTGTGTAGAAAATGTCTATCGCTTTCCCTTTATGAAGGATATGTTAGCCCACTTAGCTAAGGGCAAAATATTTACTAAATTGGACTCGCAGGAAGCATATTACTGCATGAGAATCAGGGAAAGGGGACAAGTGGTAGACCGCTAGGTTGTTTTAATTCATAGTGTTCCCTTTTGGGCTAAAGGGAGCCCCTGCTGTGTTCGTGCAGTTAATTAATGAAGTTCTGCACAAGCATTTGTACAAGGGGATGCTAGTGTACCTCGGTGACATTTTGATTTACATTGAAACATTTTGATTTACACATGAAGTTGCCAAGTTATACGGTAAAGTCTCTAAATGCGAGTTCCACCAAAGCAAAATAGACTACCTGGGCTATCACATCACCTGATGGACCCTGAAAAGGTCAAAAGGTCAAAGCGGTATTGGAATGGGCTCCACCCCACACCAGGAAGCAGCTGCAAAGTTTCCTGGGTTTTCCTAACTTTTACTTGCAGTTCATCCCCTCGTTTACCCAAATAGCCCGCCCCATTACAAATCTGTTAAAGATCAAAGGGGGGGGGACAAACCTAAACCCAGTCAACCTCTAAAATGGACAGTGGAATGCCAGGTGGGGAGCAAGATACTTTTCGAGGTGTGGAATTTGAAGGCACTAAGAATTTGAAGGCACTAAAAACCCCTTGGAAACTATCCCCAAAGCAAGTATGATGGGCACAGTGTTTTAACCACTTTTCACACTGCACTGTCTTCCAGGGGGGAAAAACTTCCTAATCGATGCCCTTTCACGTATGTCTCAATATGTGAAAGGGCCCAAAAGTGGAAATAGTCAAACCGCTCCTCCCATCTCACCAGCTAGCCGGCCAAGTGACTACACAAGCATGGGACAAGAGGAAGTCTCCAATAGACAATAGAGTGGCTGCAGCTTTTAAGGCTGCGTTGAAAGAGGACACATGGTTTCAAAGTCATGCAAATGTTTGCTCAGTCCAAGATGACTGGCTTGGGTAGGGGTTAAGCTTTATGTACCAGAAACTCAAAGACGGATGGTTTTAGAAAAGCCCCTTGATTCCAAAGTGGCGGGGCAGTTTGGTTTTATAAAGTTTTTGCATTTGATAAAAAAACAGTTCTGGTGGCCGTCTCAAGAAAGACATTGAGAGCTATGTGGCAAGCTGCCCTGTATGTGCTGTGACTAAATGAAGACAGGGAAAACTCCAGGACTTCTCCAAATTGTAGATGAACCTTCAGCACCCTGGAAAGAGATTTCTATGGATTTCATTATGGAACTCCCGGAAAGCTCAAGCAACACCATTATATGGCTCATAACTGATTTATTTTCTAAACAAGTACACTTTGTTCCATGTCCAAAAATCCCATTAGTGCAGGGGCTAGCCAAATTATTTTTGCATCATATTTACCGATTACATGGGGCACCTCAACACATCATTTCAGACGGGTGGTGCAATTCACTTCTAAACTTACTTGGTTCCAGTCATCACCCCCAAACAAATGGGGGCTGTAAACTCAGCATTGGAACAATATCTCAGATGCTTTATTAATTATCAACAAGATGATTGGACTGACTTGTTGTCTTTTTTCAGAAGCAGCCTACAACAATTCGGTACATAGTAGCACCAGATTCACCCCTTTCTGAATGGCCACTGTCAAGACTTTACTCCTATGCCTGAACTGCCCCTGATTCGTGGCTTCATTAAAGGAATGGGTTTCCCAATTATGAAACACATAGGCCTGTTGTGAGAAAAGCCCTTGCTGACACCCGAGAAGCTTACAAACCTCAAGCCGACAAGAAGGGCACAGAACCCAAACCATTCAGAATTGGTGATTGTGTCTACCTCTCTACATGTTACCTACAGTCCTTGCAACTGTCAATAAAGCTGGGACCCAAGTTCATGGGGCCTTTCCCCATTAAGTGTATCATCAACTCTGTGACTGTAGAGTTAGAAGTGCCAAAATCCCTGTGTAGGGTCTACCCTGTGTTCCATTGTAGTGCGTTAAAGCATGAGGTTGTATCTCCTATTAGACCCAGCCTTCCACCATCTCCTGCACCACTAATGGTCGAGGGGGAACAACATTTTGAAATTCGTGAGTTTTTAGATTCCCGCAGACATAAGGGAGAACTCCAGTACTTAGTCACATGGAAGGATTTCCCCAAAGCTGAGAACAAGTGAGTGAACCATCGTCACATGTTTTCATAACCAATATCCTGATAAACCTAAATTAGTGTATATTGTAATCCCATGTTTTCTTTCTCTCCCTGTTTATTATGTTTTCTTCTGCAGGACTAACATTGTTCTTTCGGGGGGCACCATGCAGATGTCCTGTCATTCTGTTAAGGGAGGGGTTCCAGCCTAGTTCCAAGGCTGTCGTGCCCTGAGAGTGACTTGTTATCTATCCAACACCTCAATATTCTCATAGCTTCTCTATGGCATTATGTTGGCTGCCGGTGGACTGGTCGGGGGCTGGATTTGGGGAAAATGAAAGAATTGCTTTGCGCTTTGTATGGGACTTCAAATTCCACCTGACTTTTTTGTATCCACTATCTCTCAGTAAAAGTTTTGATTAACTGTAATGGAGTCAAGAGTTTTGCTTTCCTGAGGGACCAGCTGGGACAGGTCCTTATACCCTGATTTTCAATGAGTTGTAAGGCACACAGAGTTCACATGAATAGGAAAAGAACAAAGCTGTTAGGCAACAACAAGTTCACTCACTCAAAGTTCAGTCAAGCCACAAAATGTTTTGACTGTAAGAAAAGAAGGAAAATGCAGAGGCTAGCAACAAAATGCATCCCAAAATAACAAAGAACATGCCATATATCTAGCTGTTGCCACCATTATACTTTCTGTTGACAAAAACAAATGAGGGATGCAAATAACAGGTTAAATGAAACCAGGACAGGAAATAGAGTTAGATCAAGTGCTAAGGTGCTTATTTTATTGGAGATTTTAAGAATATCTTTCTGAGATGGCTAGTCCTCATGAAAGATGCCTTACTTCCCTAAAGAATAGAAATTTATGTAGAAATCTTTTTTTTTTTGTTTCCATGCAGTAAAGCTAAAGATGCACTGCTAAAAATGCAGAGAGAGCGTGACTTTCATAGAATGCATCATAAAAGAGTAGTCCAGGAAAAGAACAGACTCATTAATGACATTAAAAGGTAAATAAATACAAATATATTTGATACTAGTTGCAACTGCTGCTTTTTGTATATAGTTTTCCTGATTGGTACAATGTATATATCTAATAGATCTATATGGAATACTCCTAAACTTCAAGATCATTCTCTTGCTGAGGCATACCTGACAATGTTTTATCTATGCTGATCAACAAATGGGAGATGAAAGCTTCTTTCTAAGGAAATTCTTGATTCTTGGAATCTTATTCAATACTTGAGTTAACAATTTAATTAAAATTTCTGGAAAGGTTCCTGGAAAGGATGCTATAATATCCTGGAACTTTGTTCTGTTTCTATTTTTTTTTTAATTATATCTTTATTAAGAACTATTTTTTGTTGACCTATGAGGTTTATGAGTAATATTGTATTCAAATTCTCTTTAGTCTTTTCTGGACTAAATGTTGCTCACTATATAATCTTTAATAGTATATAACAAATTGCTTGATCATGTATATTGTAGAAACATGTCTGTTCTATCCCAAATAGAGGTAACAGTTATTTTGTCTTGCTCCTTTTGCATTGGGAAGACAACAATTTATATGACATTGCTTTTTTCAAAATATTTCTGTTTGACAAAATTCAACTTCTCATGGATCTCATTTACTTCCATTAAATCTATTTGATTATAAATTTATTTCATTTTTTAAATAGATGATTATTTCTTAATTCTAGTTGCTTCAGTTCTTTCATAGTATGTCCTATTTTTGTATAGCTTTCTTTCTGTTTTAAGGCAGAGAGATACACATCCTTTTATAAGTGCTTTGTTGGAGTGCTATACTGTAGATAAAAAAGAAACATTAAATTAAATTAAATTGGTTTGGAAGCTTTTTAATTCTTGTCATTTCAATTTCATATCCACTTGTACTAATACACATTTGTTAAATTTTCATCTCTTCAGTTTGGAGGTTTCTTTGTTTAATCTTACAATTATTAGAATAATATTATATGTTTATAACACTGCTACTATCATACACATAGGATTAGTTAACAATGTATTAGAAATTCAGCACATACATCTTCACATTATGAACTAAAGAGCAGTATATAAGTTATTTCCCGGCAAGGTATTTACATTCAAATACATTGAAAAAAGATAGTAATGATATATGAAGTAAAACATTATGGGAAAGTTTGCCAGAGTTCCTTTTAGATAAAGTGGATTTGTCCATGTTTCAGAAGAAAAACACACCATTTATATTTCCAAGAATCAGAATATCTTTGCACCATAAAAAAGATTGAAAAAATATTTCATAGATCTTTATTTTGTTATTATTTGGGGCATAAATTGTATCAATTGTTGTTTTCTCAAATTCAGCCTGAAAACATAAATTTCCCTGGTTCATCTTGAGTTTGTTTTTCAAATTCCAAATTCAAATATTCAAATATATGCCTGAGACCACAAATGTATGATCAAAGTATTTTCATTCTGACAGCTTTATGGGAATCTTGAATATGTGCATTTTCCTTTCAGAGTTTCAAAAAGTTATTTTTCCTTTTAAATTAATTATTTGTACTATTAATATTGAGAAATAGTTTAAGAAGAAATAACATGCTTTGTACAATTTGGTTTTCTGTCTGTTTTCTGCCTCTACTACCTTACTCTGTCACAGCCAGTGACTGGAATATTCCATTGGCATCATCCGTGGAATATACAAAAGCTTTGCCATCATCCATAAAGGCCTATAGATGAAAAAGAATGGACATCCATACCAGTTTTTTTTGAGCCATTGTCAAAAATTTAATGTTTTCCTTCTTTCTAAGAATATCTGGAGGTACTTTTGATAGAATCTCAATTATTCTGTTTCTGAATTTTAAGGGAGTATTTCTTCTTCTTTATTCTAGTATTGCTTCTTTTGTCTTGAAATATATAAATTTAAGAAGTATATCATGTGGCATTTTATTTTTTGTCATGTCAGTGAATTTATTCTGAAAATGTCTTGTATTTCCAAAATTTCATCAATATTCACATCAGGTTTTGAGTAAGTTTTCCACTTCTCTTTCAAAATAATCTTTCCCCAAATTTTAGGTATACCTTTGAACATGTTTACCTTTGTTTTTTGTGTTCTCTGAACTGAAGAGAACTTTTGGTGTCCATTAATTTGTTACATTCATCATTAAAGTCAGCCTTAAAAGAATTCAAATATTGTTTGGTTTTGTTGAACTTATTGGTAATATTATATTCCAGTATAATGCAATTAATCTGTGAGAATATATTTCGCAATAAAATAAAGCAGGTTGATTGTAACAAATGTAGAATCTCTTCTACTTTTTAAATCCCTTCCTTACAATGTCATCTATTTATTTTTGATAGCTAAAAAGAAATTTTACACCCAGAAACAAAAATTCAATCTCAGTATTGTAATTTATAAATGCAGATAATACAAGAAAAAAAAAGATTGCAAGGCAAGAAGCTAGCCTTAAACTCTTAAAAGAAAACATTTAACTATTGTTGATCTTTATACTAAACATCTAGGCAATTTCCCAGTCTAAATCTCTTAATCTATGTTTTGTTTCAAAGTTGAAAACCTTGAGTAGATATTCCTTATGTTGGACTTCCCTCTTGTGGATAGAAAAATCCAATAAAGTTCATTAAAAAGAGGAATATGTTAAAAGTCCCTGTAAATCTATAAGATAAACAAAGCTGTTTATAGAAACATAAATCCAGAATAATAATCGGAATGCTCCAACACTGAAAGTTTTTAAGAAAAATCAGTTCTTTCCAGACTTTGAATAATACTGAATATGCAGTTTTTTAACCAAATCTCTTTGGGTTTCTCACAAAGAGCTAAAATAATAGGTCACTGTCTGCTGTAAAATCATAAATGGCTATCAGAGAAACATGTAAAACTCCTACAAGATGTTGTAATTTTGTGGATTTGCCTATTTGGACCACCCCTCAGAAGAAAATTAGTCATTATGAATATTTTTTTCAATAGTACAGAAAGGGGAAACTTAAAAAGATATTTCCACCAAAGAAATACCATTGCCTCCCTAATGAGCTGCCATCTTGTTTTCATAATAGCAAACTTGTGGTCATAGATAAGGATAAGATATTACATGCTATAAAGATAAAAGAATGACAACCAATAGTATATAAAATGTAATATTTATATAAACTATTATAGTTCTAAATTCTGTGCATAAAATTATAAAGGTGATATTAAATTCTAAGTTAAAAAGTATAGGTTGCAAGATACAGTAATATAAATATTGATAATAAGAATTAATCAATTATATATCCAAAGCCTAATACAGATAGAGTAATATCTCAGAATTTTCAGTTTACTAATTCCTCCCCTTAATTTCAGTCATACTTTCCAAAGGCTGGATGAAGTCTTTCAAAACACCAGTAGGGTAGGCATATTTGAATCTCTGGGAGAACCTCATTCCTTTACCCTATTCCAAGGGATAGATGCTGCTACGCAGCAGACATATTTCCAGGGTACTGACAGATGACATTGTTTAATTGAAGGAACCTGGAGAATGCTAGCCCTGTCAGGTGCAATCAGCGGGACAGATACTATGGAAGATAGGTGGTTTCTCAAGTAACCAAGTCTTGTGCCAGTAGGGCTTTAGTAATGACCAGCACCTTGAATTGCACCAAGAAGCAAACTGATATCCAATGCAGCTTACAAAGTAGTGTTCTACAGGCATACCAAGGGATATCCATTTCTGGTGCATTCTGGACCAGTTGAAACTGCTGGGTAGTATTCCGGGATAGCCCCATGTAGAGTGGTTTGCAGTACAGGTAGTCCTTGAGTTACAATTAATACCAGAGGTTTGGTTGCCAAACAAGATGAGTGTTAAGTGAATCATACCAATTTTATGGCCTTTTTACCATGGTTGTTAAGCAAATCACTGCAGTTAAATGAATCATGTAGTTATTAAGCAAATCTGGCTTCCTCCATTGACTTTACTTGTTGGAAGCCAGCTGGAAAGGTTGCAAATGCCAAATATGTGACTCCGAGATGCTGCAACCCTTGTAAATACATTCTGGTTGCCATGTGCCCAGATTTTAACCATATGATCATGGGGAAGCTGTGGTGGTAGTAAGTATAAAGAATGATGATGATGATGATGATGATGATGATGATGATGATGATGATGATGATAAAGTTGGAAGGGACCTTGGAGGTCATCTAGTCCAACCCCCTGCCCAGGCAGGAAACTCCATCACAGCTGTCTGGTTGAGCAAGGAGGGCGACCCGTGCCCAATTGATAGATAGACTGCTCTGGATTATGGAGGATCCGTTTGGCTTTAAAAACAGCTGCCAATCAGCCTGGATTAATCCCCTCTGAAAGCCCTTTGGCGGAAAAACAGGTTGTCACACCTCGTTCCCAGGTGTTGTGCAAAAAAATAAAATAAAAAAAAAAGGTCTCAGAAGCCAATGATTCATTTATTCTTCAAAAGCTGAACTCGTAACCCCGAGGTAGCCGGGTGCGCTTCCCACATGCTCAGATGCAACTCAGCCGGGCCGTCTATTTCTCGGAAATGCTTTCCCAGCCAGCTCAAGCGGGAAGGTTAATATCCAAATTCATAGAAACTAATTGTCCTCATTTCAACAACAATAACAAAAAAAAAACCCCTGCTATTATTTGATTTTTACTTGCGGTCCTGAGCTGGCTAAACTTTGCCTTGTGTAGCGTGAAAACCACAAATATCCTCCGTACAGCTAAGTCCTGGACACGCAATACTTCTTTAGTGACCAAAGCGACTGAAAAAAAGGGACTCACAACCGTTTTTCACTCTTATGACCGTTGCAGCATCACGTAGTAACAAAATTCGGACGCTCGGCCAACTGATTCGTATTTACGACCGTTTGCCGTATCCCAGGACGTGACATGATCCCCCTTTGGTGTCCTTCTGACGAGCAGATTCAGTGGGGGAGCCGGATTCCACGTAACGACTGTGTCACTAACCTAATAACGTGAGAACTGTGTCAAGAAAGGTCACACAAATGGGGGCCAAAGCCACTTCGCAGCTGTTTTACTTAGAAAAAAAGAGGTTTTTTGGGGGGGTCCTTTGCGGTTGCATATTTTCAAGGGAAGACGAGGGGGGAGAGAGAGAAATGTGGGTCTTGAGTTTTGCAACAATCTCTGTTTTGCAAACGACGTGAACCCCTCGGTTTTGATATTACCGTAAAACACTTCAAACAGGGGTCTTCCAACTTGGCCACTTTAAGACAGAGAGAGAGACAGAGAAAGAGAGAGAGAGAGAGAGAGAAGAAAGAGAGAGGAGACAGAGAGAAGAGAGAGAGAAAAGAGACAAGAGAGAGAGAAAAAAGAGAGGAGAGACAGGAAGAGAGGAGAGAGAGCAGAGAGGGAGGAGAGAGGAGAGACAGAAAGAGCAGAGAGAGAGAGGAGAGAGAGAAGAGAGAGAGAAAAGAGAGAAAGAGGAGAGACAAGAGAGACACGAGAGAGAAACAAGAGGGACA
>JANHFS010002197.1:156113-167888 GCA_032467975.1 Trimeresurus albolabris
TTCTTTGGGGCAGCCCCTGAGATACTGGAAGACTGCTATCATGTCCCCCCTCGTCCTTCTCTTCATTAGACTAGACACAACCAATTCCAGCAACTGTTCCTTATATGTTTTAGCCTCCAGTCCCCTAATCATCTTTGTTGCTCTTCTCTGTACCTAGGAAGTCTCCTACAATAATAGACGAGAGTGAATTGGGTATGGCTAGTCTAGAGGACCGGTGTGACACACGGTAGCAGTATTCCAGTATTTGAGGGAGGTCAACCTATTTTCCAAAGCACCAGAAGGCAAGGCAAAAAACAATGGAGAAGAAAAAAACTGGAATTAAGGAGAGAAAGTGCCTGACAGTGGGAATAATTCATCAGTGGAACGGAAGTTGCCTCCTTCAGAAGTTGTGGGTGCTCCATCGCTGGAGGTTTTTAAGAGGTTGGACAGCCATTTATCTGGAATGGTACAAGATGTCCTTTTTTGTGCAGGGGGTTGGACTAGAAGACCTCTCCAAGGTCCTTCCAGTCCTTCTTCCCAAGGCCCTCTCCATCTCTCTCTTGCACAGAAAACGCAAGGAGATGTGCAGCACCCACTGCTGCTGCTTCCTCCCGAGGCCGTCAAATCAGGCCTGCCAAGGGGTGCTTTTACACTCATTTCCCAGCCGTTCTCAATGTTGAGAAATGCACCTGCTATTAACGATAAGACAGCATCCAAATCACACCAGCTTGTTTATTGATACAAAGAAAAGTACAAATAAGTCTTTAAAACTTCTGGAACTGTTTTTTGGTGCCGGCAGCCTTGGTCACCTTGAGGACGTTGAACCGGACAGTCTTGCTGAGGGGGCGGCACTCTCCCACCGTCACGATATCCCCAATCTGCACATCCCTGGGAGAGAGTGGGGGGGGGAGGAAGAGGAGGAAAGAGCTTTAGACCGGCCAACAAGAAATGGAACCAGACTTGCAGGCCTGAAGCTGCCCAATCTGAAAGTAGCTGCCTGCAAGTCAAATGCAGACCATGGTGCGGAAGAGGCTGGGCTAGAAGGTGGAGTTAAAGGTGTCATCAGTTTAGACTCATTGCATCGTCACAAAAGAACTAAGTCCAGCCTCCCTTGAATTCCATTCACCCTTGATGTTCTCCCTTCAGCAGTGTCTGACTCTTGGTGATTCCCTGGGCCAGGGGGTCTCTCCACGACTTCCGATCTTGCACTACTGGAGTCCTGGCCAGGGTCAGCTTGGACGGTGCCCGGCCACCGTGGCAGCCCTGGTTTCCTCTTACCGCTAACTCTTCCCAACATAACTGCTTTTCTCAATGAACTTTATTTGAACTCTTATCTACCACCAATTTAACTCAACTAATCCTTAGTTGATTAGATTCTTGAACTAGAGCAGTGGTGGCGAACCTATGGCACGCGTGCCAGAGGCGGCACTCAGAGCCCTCTCTGTGGGCACGCATGCCATGCCCTGGAGATGGCGAGGGACTGGCTCCCGCTATTCTGGCCCCGCCCAGTCTGCCATGACCACTGCGCCCACGCCCAGCCGGGCCCCGGTGATAAATAAGTGGGTTTTGGGTTGCAGTTTGGGCACTGGGTCTCTAAAAGGTTCACCATCACTGCACTGGAGGAAACAACAATAAAACTCTTGTGGTTAGAATTCAACCAAATGCTCCTCGTTATTTGCGCTTGGGAAGCGAGAAGGGAATCCGGTAAGGAATCACGCAAGGTGAGCCCCCTTCTTCTCTGCAGGCCAACAGACACATGGAAGAAAAGGAGCTGCTGATACGAGAGGATCCCCTGAACATCCTTGACAGCATCAATAGCCCCACCAGCAGCACAAAAAGTGATGAGCTGAAAGGTGGAGGTGCAACTCCAGGACCACACAGCGGACAGGCAGGGCCAACCCAATGGCGCCTTACCCAAGGCTTGCCAAGTTGCCAGTCATTTGGGGGCCATGATAAGCCCAGGCAAAGCAAAGCTCTTTGGTTCAGCGAGTGCCAGACTGGCAGCTTCAGCAACGCCCCGTTCATACCAGGGCTCTGCAGACCATCGTGAGATCATACATCATCACCAAAGGGCTTGCTGTAGGCCAGGGGAGCCCATCCTTGGCAACCTGAAGACTTCAGGTGCCAGAATTCCTCAGCCAGCAGCTGGCTAGGGAATTCTGGGAGTTGAAGTCCACAAGTCTTCAAGTTACACGGTTGGACACTCCTGCCTTAGGCCATCAAAATACAGGCTGCCATTGCCCCACCTTTCATGGCATGGCAAGAGGCCGGGGGGGGGGGGAGAGGGAGTTATACTGCCCAGAGTTGTTCTGAGAGAGAGATTAATGGTCTATTTTGTTTTATAAATAACACATACAAAAGTGTAACCACTTCTGTCTTTCTGCATGCAAGACAAAAGGTGCATGTTAATTATACTGCCCAACACGGGAGGATCTCCCCTGGGCCTTTGTGCAATGTAAAATGGGGAGGTTTGCAAGCCCCCCCTCCTCCAAGGAAACCCGCTCAGCAGCCCCCCCAGTGCCAGACTCCGGCATTTCCTCACCTGAAGCAGGGAGAGAGGTGCACAGACATGTTCTTATGCCGCTTCTCAAAGCGGTTGTACTTGCGGATGTAGTGCAGGTAGTCCCTGCGGATGACGATGGTGCGCTGCATCTTCATCTTGGTGACCACCCCTGGGGAGAGGGAGGGAACCCTGATGAAGGCCAGGAGCCCCTCAGGGGACCCCATCCTGGGCTTCAGGGCGAGACAGGAAGGGCCCGAGGCCAGGCTGGGCATCAGTCGTGCCAAAGGGCAGCGTCGACAGCACCCCCTTTCAGGGGTTCCGCAGACCATCGTGAGAAAAACATCCCTTGCCACAGCCACCTCGCGGGGGGAGGGAAAGGGGGGGCAGGGTAGAAGCACAGGCCAGTGGCCCACCAGGATAGCCCACAGGCACTTTTTCCAAAAGATAACTGGACTTTCTTAGCTTAAAAAAAGTGTTTCACTTCTCATCCAAGAAGCTTCTTCGGTTCTAAGTGACTGGCGGCCAATGGAGGGATTTATATTCCTTGCAGTCACCTGGTCGTCAGCACTCTGAGCTGCTGAGGCCACCTGGGGGTCACCTGTAATCTCAGGGTCACCTGAAGCAAAGTGCAAATGGGTGTGGAACTGCTGAAAGGTCTGTGTTGTAAACAGGAGACGGGTGGTGTCCTACACGTCCTTCCCCCCCCCTTGAGAGAGGTCTGTTCAATTTTGACATAGATGACCTCTTGGACCCCCTCCTTCAAACCAGGGGTCTTCCCTGTCCAGAATGTGGGCATTCCAAAGGGTGGCCTCTGTCTTTCAGGTGCCGATGGGCTGCTGAGTCCTGTCCTGGTGGGTTTGCACTCATTTGCACCCCAATTCAGAGGACTCTAAAGATACAGATAAGCCTCCAAGTGGCTTCAAGGACTCTCAGAGAGCTGACAGCTGACCTTCAGGATGCTAACTCTGAAGTGATGCACATATGCATATATGAAGTAATGCACATATATGAAGTCGTGCATATATATATATATATATGTATGTTCTTCTTGTGCCGCATCCGTTATCAGATGTTGGCGATCCTGTTTTTATTAGCAGCCACATATATATTATATATGCGCTAAATTTTTTGGGATTGCTAACAAAAAGTTAAAGGGAGACTGGGATAGCTATTTCCAACTAATTAGCTCTCATCAGCCAGCCATACCCTTCTGAGATTTGAACCTGGGCTGCTTGCACTTAGGCAGCTGTGTTGACCCCTAGGCCACAGGTTCTTTCTCATTTTGTCAGCTGTATCAAGGAGGGAAGAGACAGGGGAGGAGATATGTCTTGAGTGTTGTTGTTTTTTGATGCACCCTGTCGGCCCAAATATGGGAGGAAGAAACCTTTTGCCTGTATCAGCCCAATCTAGGGCTATCCACAGGCAGTAGTCACTACTGCATCAAAAAAAACACCACTCAAGACATATATATATATATATACATACATATATACATACATTCATATATGTTTCATTATGAATTCATTTTAAAGCTCTCAGATTTTAATGTACAGTACAACTCTTACTCCTCCATTAATTTTAGTAAGTGTTGTTCTGATTGATATTTTTGTTATATATCACTGACGATGGCTTACAAATGCCAGGTTTTCCCATTAACATTCCACATTTAAATTCTTTTATTAACATTTGAGAAATTGAAATTGATCTGCTTCATTTATTAATTTACAAGGCTATTAATTCAAATGCCGTTATCCATTTGTTTATTTAAAACATTTTAAAACATTGCCCTTTTACTGTTGATTTTGAAGATAGAATCAAATAAAGATGAAATTATAAAATAAGCTAATAGTTTTGAATAAATAAAATATTTGTCACTAGATATAAAAAATTTGTTCTGTAGTCATTGGGTGAGTCATCATTAGGATGGATCCAGTATTCCACAGCTGGAGAGTGACAGTGCCAAAAATGCTGTTTCTATCTGTTAAAGTAGGCTTCAGCAGAATAATTGAAAGCAAAACAATATTCAGTAATTTGATGAGCTGCCAGGACCACAGTTATATTAGAGAAGATTATGAGTGAAATCATCCTTATTCTTCCCTTGATTACGTATGGCAGTGACAACATGGGGAGACTTGAGAATAACATGAACTTTTATGACTGCCATAATATTTATTTTCAAAAAGGGCCAATGTTCCTTCAGTGTAGTATTAAAAAATAAGTAATAATGATTCTGTAGCTGAAAAAAAATCTGTTTCTTTTTTATAATAATTTTACAACTAAAACTAATAAAAACTACAAAAGATAAAAAGGTAAAAAGAAAAAAAAGAAAAAGAAGTAATTTTCCCCTTCTTCCCAGCAAGCATATACAACTTTAACAACTGATCAAATTATTTAAAGCATAACAAAAAATCTTTTCATCCCATATCTCAGCTCAATAAATCTCAATAAATATATCTATAAATCGTCATCCATTCAGTCAGCAAAAGTCCGTTAAAGGCTACCAGAAATAACCTCCTATTTATTATAAACTTAATCTAATAAACCCAAAATTTCCTTCTTTTACATTTATATCTCCTATTCAATTCTTAAACAAAATCCCCAAACTTCATCAATCAAAATACAATCAATAAAAAAACCAACAAAGGTTTTTATATAAAGGTTTCCAGAAATGATACAATAACTGTTTTAAATTTAATCAAAAAATTTAGAAGGCAACAATAACCTTTTTTGTATATAAATCTTTATTAATAAAACAAAACCTTAAAAGATCATCTTCCAATCTAATCAGAGGAAATTGAAAATTATCATAAATGAAACTTTTATCTATGAAACAAAACCTTAAAATATCATCTTAGAAAAATCTTAGAAAAATCCATGAAAGATTACCAAAAATAACAACAACCTATCTATTTTAACTTTGGCCAAATAAGCTTATTTTAGGTTTCTTTTCCCTTACTCAATATAATGAATGCCCCGGAAGCTGGCTTGGATGATGAGGAAGAGCTGGTTTGAGGACCTGCGCTAGGAGGCTTGGAGAAGCATCTGGAGGACACGTGGGACCCTGAACCAGGAGGGGGATGGGCAAGAGAAGGAGGAAAGTTCAGGAACCTGAGAAGGGTTGGAGGACTGACTGGAAAAGTGGCTGGCTGACAAAGAGAGGGAAAGAAACATAGCTGCAGCCAGGAGGCTTGGAAGACCAGCCAGAATCAGGGTGGAGAAGGGATGCAGCTGCAGCTGGTCAGTGGAGATGAGGAGGAACTGCCTCCTCCATTGGATCTCAGAGCACATAGGGCTGAGAAGAGGAGGCACAATGGAAGTTTATGAGGCTACTCGTGAGGAGGCAATATTGTCCCTCCTAATGAGTTGCACTGGCTAGAAGCTATTTAGACCAACAAAGTGATACTGGGAATCAAAGTGATACTGGGAAAAACTCATCTCCTTCTTTCTGTGCGTTTGTTCAGCCATTGTGACCCTTGCCTTGAGACTTAAACTTTGACCCTGTTACAGTACTAGACTTTGGACTTTGCTTCATGGATCTTGGACTTGGATTTCAGTTTTGTGATTTGTGCTCAGACCATGGATTTGTCTTTTGACTTTGAACTTGGTGGGTGATATAATGGACTTACTCTGTGTTTCTGGACTTGGGAATTGGACTCATTGGATTTTGTGCTGGGTCCTAGAGAATATTATTTGAGGCTGTTGAAGCCTCAATAAAGACTTCAAAACCTCATGGTATGTGTGTGTGTGAGCAGGACAGGTCACTCCAAAATATCTTGATCTTAAGCCCTCTCAAATAATGCCATGACATATGGTTTCTTTTCATTTTTTGTAAGCTCACAAAATTACCAACAACATGAATGTCCCTTTTGTAAAGCCCATATAAAAAAGTTGTACAATCTACTCTTCTGGTCTATTATTCACATGTCCTTTTTAATTATTTAAACAGCAGCCAGCTTCTTTTGTCAGGTTAGTTCAGTTCACTTTGTTCCATATCCTTCTTACAGCTTGTCATTTTAACACCCAAATTTAAATCAATTTCATTCTTGTCAATTGAAATTTGTTTCTTTTCCACAGCATCATCTACTCTTTCAATAATGACAGAAAATTTTAAAAGTATCTTCTGAATCATTTTTTACACATGTCCAACCTTTAAGTATCCAACTTATCACTTTATATTTTTTTCTGAAGGATGTAAATATCCAGTTTCTCATCAGAAGATATTAATAATTAATTTCAAACATTTATTCCAAATGTATCTGAACCTTTAGTCCATGTTTAACTTTCTAAATGCAACATTCTAAATACAATTTTTACTGTATTCCAAAAAACAATATTTTTCCACGTCCTTAAAATCATATTTAAAACTTTCACTGAGGAGACTCAGCCAGTGAATGCTGTAGAAAATTACCAATCTGAAGGGTAAGAAACAAGGATCGACCTTTTTGTCCTTAAAAGACTGCATTACGATGGTATCCTGCAAAATCTAGCTATTCAAGTCCTAAGCTAATAGTAAAATAGTTACTGCAGCCTATTCATGAGGAGCAGCTGTCTGGGGGTACATATGGGTTGCCTCACAATCTCTCCTTTTCCTGGAGAGATTTCACTTGTTAGGATCCAGCAACCATGATCTCCATTGTAAAGCCAATCTCTTATTGGTAGGACATCTAGCTTGCTATGATGGTCACTGATCACATCATTGACCAAAAAAGTAAATAAATAAATCTCTTGCAATGAAAATAAATACCAATATTTTTTTTATTTTCGCATATTTGGTTACTATTCTATAAACAGTTTCTTATCTATAGGCTAAAGACACACTATGCATTGTATGAGCCTATGTTAAGACAGCTGAATGAAAAGTATGAGATTCTACTAAGAGAGAAAATGCTTACAAGTTTGGAACGAGACAAAGCTGTTGGGCAGGTATGGAAACTATTTTAAATATTATAATATATTATTTAATTTAATATTTTAGTTAAAGTTTTATTCTGTGCCATTCCTCAGAATTCAAGGTGGGTCACAGATACAAAAAACAATGCATACCAAAGAGTTTGTTGTTGAATGTGGCATTAAGTACGCCAAGAAGTACAGATCTTCTTTCTTTTAAATTGTAGGTTTTTCTCTTTTTCTAAAAAAAGGATGACTTGGGGAAGGAGAAGAAAACTAGTTGAAATACACAAATGACCTTTTGTTTACAATTGTAGCCTCTCAGGCCTTTATTTCTTAGTGTGAAGTGAAATTTTATAATTTGACATTTTAAAGCAGATTCTCATTAAAGGTAACAGTAATAAGCAATTATTTCTTGGGTAGAATATACACCTTTCTTTTCATATCTTAGTCCCTAGCATCACAACATTCATAGCTATCTATCTGTATTATTATAGATGGTGTGCTTATGTGTATGTATATGTATATGAAAACACATGGCAATAATAGTTTGCTCATAGGTCAAATATTGTTTGCTATTACTCACCACAGTTACACTATGAGTAATATTTCCATGTTTAATGCATACCTCTCAAATCCATAAATCCAGAGAAAAACTACTGCTAATTATTATTCTTTTCACTGAGGCCCTTCTATTATTCTTTTCCAATTCCTTCCACTGAGGCCTTAGGAAGTTTTGATGGAGTGAATGAAGAAGTCTTTTCTTGATTTAAAGTATTTTGAAACTAATTATGCTCTATTGTAAGTAGAACATTATTTTAAATATAGAAGCAGAATTAACTGTTCTCTATTATGGTTTGATTGAGTATAAACTAATTGAAATAAATTGAAATATGTTAGGCATAAGTGGCATCATTTTGAGATAAGATTTGAAAGAAGGGGTGAGGACATTAATATAACAATACAGAATCATAAAGTTGGAAATGACTGTTTAGTTCATCAAGGCCAAAGCCCTGTTCAGTGCAGGAATCCAATTAAAGCATCCTAGACAAGTGGTTAATTAGATTTTGCTTCATGCATCTAATGAATGGGAGCCCCTCACCACACTGAGTAACTGTGATTACTGTTTCTAGTATTAAGTCAGAAACAGCTATTTTATAATGTAAACTGACTATCCATGTTCTGCTCTCTGGAATGAGAACAAACAGGTATTTCTGATAGTTGAAGAGCTGTTGAACATTTGCATCATCTCTTTGCATTTTTGCATCTATGAACCTATTTGACTGCTAGGACAAACTGCCAAATTAATTTCTGGTAACTGCATTTTTTCAGAGTATTTACAGATAGATTGCTTTATGATCTGGTCTAGAATGTTCTTAATATATTAATACATTCTCAATATCAGTTTTTGGTTTGCTGCATCTTCCTTTTCTCCCATGTTGAAGGTAGAGACATTATTTGCTTCCATTCATAAGCTCTTCGGTCTACTTCAACATCTTCATAAATTACCTAGAGCACGGTTCCCCAACCCCCAGACTGCAACCTGTTCCAAACTGGGCTGTGCAAGCAGTGAGCACACCTCTGATGCAGATCCACTCGCATGAGCAACAGTTGCTGGTGCTTGCATTGCTCACACAAATGGAGCTGTGCGCATGCATGTGGGCAGGCCTGCCACTTGCATGGAACCCTCCCCTCCCCCTTCCCACCCTGGACCGCCAATCCAGAATGGCTGGGTACCCCTGACGTAGAGGAGAGGATTGTCTGGGCAATCATTTGTCTGGGAGGGAATCAGGACTCCTGCCTTGGGCAGGGAGGTTGGACTAGAAGCTCCCAACGGACCTTTTATCCCTATGATTCTATTTCTATCCAGTCATGTACGCCATGTTTCCAGTTTTCTTAGTTCAACTGGTTCTGTGAGTTAACATTTTAACTCTTTACAAGGATGTCTTTAAACTCTTTAAAGAATGTCACACATAAGATGTTTTTTTATAATCTGAAAATTAAGATTTAGACTATAGAATAGTATATGGAATAAATCAACAAAGATGTATTGACTAAGTATTAGAAGAAGCTTCTAACAGAATAGTTTGATAATGAAGCCAGTTATAGATGGAGGAGGATGATCTCCTATTTGCTGAATCTCCAACAAAGGCTGGATAGCCATCTATTAATTCTTTAAACTGGATTCTTGCATTGATCAAAGGACTGTGCTTAATGACTAAATGGCCTTTTCCAACTCAACAGTTTTGCAATTGTTTTCTCAATGCTGAACAGAATGTGATCAGACATAGCTCCTTTGCAGTTGAGATTTGGCAGGCAGAAACAATTTCTGTTCAACAATGACAGGTCTCCAAGGTGTTCAGATGCAGGCAAACAGAAAAGAATTATAGGTTCCATTATGGCTTTTTGATTCCAGGAAGATTACCATATTTACATCTTAGGGTTCTGTTCAAGAGTGACAAATTCTTTTTGCGTGAAGGATGATGAAGAGAGGCAGAAACTGTTACCATTTCTTTCTTTCTATGCCATTGGAAATTTTTTTAATCTGGATTGATTTTCTGAAGTATTAAGATGTTATATGTAATCTGATATAATTCGTATTCTGAGATTCTCAATTATATTGAAATATTGTATACTTAATGTCATACATTATTTCTGATTTTCTAAATGGAAGAAACGAAAGGTTGTTGATAGACTTTTATTTCAGATTACTGGCTTGCAAGCAACTTTACAAAGCTTGGAATCTGGAAACAACATTCACATTCCTGTGATGAAAGGTAAATATTTAGCTATGAACCAAAAGTAAAAGCTTAAGAGATAATGTTTGCATCTCATGGTATTATGCACATTTCTAGAAATTTAACATTTCTTCACATACTATACACAGGCTCAAATAGTCTAAAACTAATGCTGTTTTATGCTAAGTTATACAGAAAATCTCAATAAATAAACTAGGATATTGGGATCTCCAGCATCTATGTCTACATTTTTTGTAAAAAAAGAAAATTTGTTGAGGGCTTTGCATGATTAGAGACTCCTGAACTCTATATTCATTAGACTATCACCCAATACTTCTTGTTTTAGATCTGCTGAGTTACCTTCAAAAGATACTGTGTTTTTGCTATATTGGTCTTAAGAAGAATGGATCTGAATAGTAGACATCCATAAATATTTAATAGCTTTTGACGTTCACAGTAATGTCCTATGGATTGATTAATTTGAGGTTTTCTCTAGATGTCCAATATTTTAGATAAATGTATAGCTGTACTAGGATGACATCCTGACTTTTTTCATCATCCTTACATGAAATTCACATCAGAAATGTATTAGAATTTCTTCACATACCCAGTCTTTTTTTTTTTTTTTTTTGCTAAATTGGAAAAATGCCTGTTGGAGCCCAATAATCCAAATAATCCATATAACCATTTGGCTCATTTGGATTATTGGATCTCTGCAGAATAAGTACAGATAAATCCTTCTAAGGTGCAGTATGCTTTCACATGACAAACACATAAAATGTGAAAAATATACATTGTTTGGAGAGCCTTGCATTTTTCATAAAAAAATTCATCCCTAATTTTCCAAAATGCCCAAGACAGCTCAGTAAACCTCTGATAAAATGGAACCAATTGAAATGATATCCTGAAGAGCAAGCCATCTTTCAGGGTTTGAAAGATCTCTTTTAATCCCAGCTGCTATTTAGACATCTGGGTTCCAGTTGCCCCTTTGTTGTGCAAATTGATGCCTTGACCTTGCTTTGGAATTGTTTTCCCTTAGGCTTTGGCAAAGAGAGGAAGAACCTCTTGTCTTGTGCATTTTATTCTAATCTTCTTGTCACAGCTGAAAGGAACTATAATTTCACTAGAGAATTGCTGTCATTGTATTGAATGATGGAAGCATTTCTTGGAGTACACAAGCTTACAAGAATTGGGAGCATTGCAAAAGGTGTGAACCCTAACTTCATATCAGTTCAGTTTCCTGTTTCTCTTTTTATATCATTTATAGTATACTTCCTAGTTTCCCAAAAGTAGGATGCACTCTCACACAACCTTGAATGCAA
This sequence comes from Trimeresurus albolabris, assembly GCA_032467975.1. Classification (NCBI taxonomy): domain Eukaryota; kingdom Metazoa; phylum Chordata; class Lepidosauria; order Squamata; family Viperidae; genus Trimeresurus; species Trimeresurus albolabris. Next base: position 167,543 of record JANHFS010002197.1, read on the forward strand.
TATTCTATGGCAACCCCCTTTCTTGAAACTGAACAATTTTACCTCCATTCCAGAAAAAACACTCCTGAGAAGTCAGGGATGGGGAAGCAGGCAGTGGATCTTTTACATTGGATTTGTTTGCAATAACAACTGGATCCACATGTCAGGGCTCAGATGACCAACATCCATTGAACCCAAAAAATAGATTCTTTTTCTTTCACTGTGGCTGAAGGATAATTCTTTCATAATAGTCATTAATATGCTCCTCTTCTTCTCAGGGTGTTTTAAGTTTAAGTTTAAGTTTAAGTTTTATTTGATTTATATCCCGCCCTTCTCCTTGCGGACTCAGGGCGGCTCACAGCATATT
>JANHFS010002197.1:170209-180217 GCA_032467975.1 Trimeresurus albolabris
GGCGATAGTTGGCCAACACATCTGGGTCCAGGGAAGGCTTCTTAAGGAGGGGTCTCACCACGGCCTCCTTTAGGGCCACGGGAAAGACACCCTCCCGCAAAGAAGCGTTAATAATTCTATGGTTACATAGAACCATAGAATCCTAGGGCTGGAAGGGACCTTGGAGGTCTTCTGGTCCAACGTCCTGCCCAAGACAGGAATCCTTATACTATCCCAGACAAATGATTGTCCATTCTTTTCTTGAAAACCTCCAGCAATGGAGCACCCACATCTAGGAGGCAAGCTGTTCCTTTGATTAATCATTTTGACTATCAGGAAATTCCTCCTTATTTCCAGGTTGGTTCTTCCTCTGACAAGCTTCCACCCACTACTTTTTATCCTGCCTTCAAGTGCTATGGAGTATAAATCAATGCTCTTTTCCCTGTGATAGCCCTTCCAATATCATGTTTCCCCTGAGTTTTCTCTTCATTAGGCTAAACATACCTGGTTCTATTAGCTGTTCATCCTTTGATTTAACCTGCAGACTCCTTATCATTTTTGTTGCTCTTCTCTGCATTCTTTCTAGGTTCTCAGCATCTTTTGTGTATCATGGTAACCAGAACTGGACAGAGTATTCCAAATGTGATGTCACTAGTGCAGTATAAAGCAGTACTATTACTTCTTGTGATTTTTTTTTTTTTGCTGGCTCATACTTAAGGGGTGGTCCATAAGTACACCTAGATCCCTCTCACAGTTACTACTGTTGAGCAGGTACCACTTATTCTGTACCTATGCATTTGATTTTGTTCTATCTAAGTCCAGGACCTTTTCTCACATCTGAACTGTATCTTGTTGAATAGGGCCAATGTGCAAGTTTATCAAGATCCTTCTGAATCTTGAGTCTGTCTTCCTATCATAACTATAAAATTAATGAGAGAATTTGTTTACCTGCTAGATTTTCATTAATTTAGTCATTCATCTTATGAGGGATACCACCTGGGATACCATCTTATGAGGGATACCACCTGGGGCATTTGGTGGCTTGTTGTCACTAGAGCATATTCAGAGAAATTATTTGATTCCATTCTTACCTTCTGCTGTTATTCTAGGATAATAGAGCTGAAAGGAGACATAATGTGACCCATTCATCACATAGGGGAGTAAGGAGAGAAGAATTGGGGAATGTTTGTCCAGTGCACTAGCTATTCTAACACTAGGTTAGAAAATTTGTGGTCCATTATGTTATGAGAATGGGGGCCTGATGGCTCAGCAGATACAGATGCTGAGCTTATCAGCTGGAAAGCTGACAGCCTGAGTTTTAAGACCTGAGCATTGTGCAGTGCGAAGAGCTCCCTTTACTTGCCGCAGCTCCTGCCAACTTAGCAGTTTGAAAGCATGCAAATGCAAGCAGATAAACAGGTACCACTTCATTGGAAAGGTAACAGCATTCCGGTGTATAGTCATGCTGGCCACATGACCGTAGAAGTGTCTTCGGACAATGCTGGCTTCCCTGGCTAAGAAACGAAAATGAGCACTGCCCCCCTAGAGTCGGACAACTGGACAGGGGAAACCTTTACCTTTATTTTATGTTATGGGAATTCAGTCATACATTGGCATATTGCCTGTATATAATATGCTTTATTTGCATGGATGCCAAATCGTGAACCCATAAATTATATTCTGTAATACATCTGTGTAGATATTGCCATGTTGTATGCACCTCCCCATAATATATTTTGAGGTGGTTCCACTATTATTAATATCTCCTTGCCTAATATTTCTTCTTTTTTAGCTTTCCTTTTATAGTTTTTAATCATGAATATTGCTTTACTATTTATTAATTATCTGTTCTTTAGCTTTATTTTATGACACCCAAAGTCACTTGATTGTGAGATGGAGAGCTACATAAAATTGACGAACAAACAAACAAACAAACAATCTTATTTTTTCTAGTTTGGTACTAAAATCAAGATTGGATTATGTTCTGAATAATTGGATTTATAATACTTAGATCTCAGTACAACTTAGATTTTCTATAATTTGATGGGGAAAAAATTACAATTTCTCTTGTGGTTTACCATTCTGGGAATCAAAAAAATATGTCTAAATGGGCAATATAAAAAGAAGTTCTTAAATAATTGAAATAATATTCTTTCTATACTCCTCTGTGATAAATTGTTTGTGCGTTATAGTGGGTCACTGGTGTGATAGAGAGGCTGGATTAGAGGGACCGTCCCAAAGAGCACTTAGAGAAGCCAAGGAACAGAAAATGCATTCTGATGTTAATGCACGTGATTCAGCCAAAGATCCAGCAAAACAGATGAGCAAGAAATATCCAGCGGTATGAATGTTCTTATTTGTATATTTATTTTAGAAGTTTATAAGGCTATCTAATCAAACACACAGGATCTACTCACCCACTATAACCCAAAGCCTAAGAAATGAGGTTTTCAGAGCTCTTTTAAACAATTGGAGCCAGATATATCAGGAGTGGTGATTGTAGTGATATTCCAGTAATAGATTTAGAATTTGAACTAGTGACATTTACAATAGTAGAATCACAGTCCTGGAATTGGAATGAGCCATTTAGGCTGCAACTACTGACTGGAACTGCCCACACAAATAGGAGTGGAATTACTAAAGAAGTAGTATAGATATTCAGCAAATATTATACCAGTAGGATTAACTACCTTTAGACACAGGACCAAGAGGGGTGCACTCCGTTCCATCAGAGTTCAGGTATGTATGTAATCCAGGCAATATTTATTTTTAAAAAAACTGTCAAGAGAGGCTTCTTCAAGAGAGGATGCACAACTACATCTTTAAGCACCATAAAACTTAACAAAACATAATAGTTTCCCTGATCACATTCCTCCTAGTGCCCAAAGAAGCAGGAAGGACATGGATCAAACCTAAACGGAGGACTCTATTTTGCTCATTACAATGGATTGTATCCAGCAGGAAAATATCTTTTTTTATTATTGGATGTGATTCAGCTCAACATTAGGCACACTAGTTTCTAACACAATTTCAGATAGTGTGCATATTTTAATAATTCCGTGTTAAATGGTCTATGGGGTGCTCAGATCCCACTGAATGGACTCAATAGCAGTCATGCCATTAAATGAAATTAAGCAACCATTTCATGCAATTTCATAGGAGGGGTGATGAAATGATGATGATGATGATGAATCCCGACCTGCTTATCCATCTTCACTTCCCAATCTCCAAGATTCCTTTCAACTTTATGTGTAGTATAGTGGTTAGGTTATTTAATTAGGAATAGAGAGGCCCAAGGTCTAACCTTTCCTCAGCCTTGGAAGCTCATTGGATGACTTTGGGCCCATCATTTGCTGTCAGCCCAGTCTCCCTCTCAGGATTGTTGTTGTGAAGAGAAATAGGAGGAGGGAACACTATGTATGCCTGAGTTTCTTACAGATATTATCTTGCTTCCCAGGATGTAAGAAATATTTCAGCCCTCTTTGTTTACATAATAGATAGAAACAATTTTCAATATCACACTGAATGGAAAATTGAATATTAATGTAATTCACAAAATGTATATGTCATTCCATTCTAAGACTCCATTAAGTAGAGACAATCAACAAACCAAACAACAATGGAAAACTCTTTTAATAAGCCTATGAATAAATATGTTTTAAAATTGAATGAATATCATTAGTTAATTTTAATTTTTCTTTCTTTATTTTAATTTAAGGATTCAGAATTTCCTGAAGGTATCCAAGTAAATCCATACCTTGCTTGTGCAAAAAAATGTGTGCGGCCATTGAAGTCTGGAATATATAGACTGAACAACACATTGAAAGTACATGATTTGGCAGTGACCTGGTAGGAGTTCTTACATATTTGTTAATGATTTCATTTTATTGTTTAGCATTATAAATAAATATTTGTTTATTATTGGTTATCTAACGATGTCAATACAATGATTTACATACATGATTTTTATGTGAATGTTACATTAGGCAAAGTAACCTTGAAGAAATTATGCTATCTGAAATCAGTTTAAACAGTAAAGCTGTATTCTTCCTTGCAGTTGAGAATATAGAGGGTGAATGTTGGAGCATAAGTCTTGGAAATATGAGCCCTTTTGCCTCTTTTGCAAAAGATTTTATATTCTTTAAAATGGAAAGCAGTTGTCTATCTCTCAGTTATGACAATATTTGATACTTTATCATTCCTCTATAAATGTCTTAGTAATTTATTACAGCAGTTTTCTACAGTTCAGATTAAGAGCATGTTTAATAGAGTTTTCTAACTTTCTTTGTCTACTGACTCACAATTTCTTTCTTAATGTCATCGAAATCATTTGTACTTGAAGGAAAAAATAAATAATTAAGTGTTTGCCAGGGATCACTGTGCATGTTGCCTGGAATTGCTGAATGAAAGGCAGGATGGAAATCTTGTAAATAATATAAATGTGAATTTGAAAGAAAAGGCTTACAATATATTATCATTTTATTATGTCAGCTTTTCACAACTTTTTGGTTGGTCACAGAACAGTAAAATGAAAGGAATGGCTACCTGCCATTAAGGAATCCCAGGGGAAAAGGACAGTTGACTGCATTAGCTATTAAAACTACGCTAAACAGATAGTAACTAGATCCTGTAGCAGTTGTTCTGATCAGTCTTTGATTGGTCTCAGTAATTTAGTTTTTTTTGTTATTTCTGTTCTTAGGTTACTGTTGCTCTCTTTAGTATTCTAGATATTTATTGTATTTTATTTTCTTGTTTTTTACTTTATACTCCTACAAAATATAAGTCTTCCATAGTCTCTTTCTGTGAAATGGATAAATAAACCTAATAAATAAACTCATTCATTGTTTACTCTTTCTACGTCAGGACATTCAACTTCATCTGAAGCTGTTTCTTCTGAATTTTTGTTTCTAGTCATCACAGAATTTAGTGTAATGCCCTCTTCATCAATTTTATCATGGTCGGGCCCAAAACATGTTACCAAATTTGCATAATGCAGTCATTTTCAAGCTTACTTTTCTTCTTCCAGAAAATGGTGATTATTGACGCATAAACCAAATTACTCAAATAAATATTAATTTTTGTAGACAAACTTTCAAATGCATTTTGTAGGGTATAATTTTCTTTTTTATTTTGTGTTGTTAACACCCCCAATATCCTATTTAAAAAATCATTTGGCTCTCTTACGGGATATAGTAAAATTACCATTACAGTTCAGCTACCATTTTCAAGCAGGAAAACAATAATGGTACATCTATTGCAAGTTATGCATTGGCCTTCAGTACTATCAAAGTGACCAATGTGAGGCATCTTGAAAACAATGAAATTATTGGAAATCACTACAGATTTGTCAAGAGTTAACCATTCCATATTAACAGCGTCTCGTTTTGCAATAGTGGCGAATATTTATAGCTTGGGTGTAGGATGAGAGTGAAGGTTTGTTCTCCGAGCTTGTGGGTTGCTTTCCGAACATTCGTTACCAGGCTAGGTAACATCTTCAGCATAGTTTAGGGGATGTCAGTGTCAGTGTTCTTCTGTTTATAAAGACTTCATGTGGTCAGTAGGTCTTGTAATGAGTCTTGTGATGGGTCAGAAGTGGGTGTATTAAGTAAGAGTTTTATCATGGGTCTTGTGATGGGGAGGTTACATCAGGTGAGAATCATTGGGAGGTGAAGTTCTGGCTGGGTGAGGCTTGCATGGATTGGTTGAGGGTTGGTGCTGTCTCTGGTTGACTGTGGTTGATTTGGATTCTGAGGGGTTCGTAGACTGGTTGTAGGTCAATGTGTCTGTTGATGGAATTGCTTATAGAGTGCCAGCGTTAGTTTTGGCATGGTAGTTGGCTGTGTGATGTGTTGGGGTTTGGGTGCTGAGTTTTTTTTAATGTCTCTTTCAACATCACCGCTCTCTTAACCTCCATTAACGTCTTTCTGTATAACTGCTATCCAAAAAATTTATTCTGACACACAGCACCCAAACCACAACACACCAAAAAGCCAACCCATAAGCTCGGAGAACAAATCTTCAACCTCATGATCTCATTTTCTAATTTAGTAATTTCTTCAGCAGATTACGGAAAAGTTACAGATACAGTGTAGCATGTAATAACAGTACTGGTGATATTACCTAGTTGGGTAATGAAACTTCTGCAAGCATAGAACATAGAATAACAGAATTAGAAGAGACCTTGGAGGTCTTCTAGTCCAACTCCCTGCTCAAGCAGGAGACCCTATGCTATTTCAAACAAATGGCTGTCCAGTTTCTCCTTAAAAAGCCTCTAATGATGGGGCACCCACATGTTCTGAAGCCAAGCCATTCCACTGGTTAATTGTCCTCACTGTTAGGAAATTTCTCCTTAGTTCTAGGTTGCTTCTCTCCTTGATTAGTTTCCATCTGTTGCTTCTTGTCCTGCCCTCAGGTGCTTCGGAGAACTTGCATAACTCCTATCAATGTCAGCCAGCTCTCAATATCCATAATAAATCAGTGCTGCAAATGACAACGCTGGTAGTATATAGACACTGTCTGTCACACCCGGAAGCATAGTGACAGTGGTTTCTTCCCAGAATAATAAAATCAGTAGAAAGCATCATCATGCAAAACCTTTTGTAATCAGAAGCAAGAAAATCTTTAATGCTGTCACTTGGGGTGGAGCAATAATACATTGCTTCCCAGATACAGCAGCTAGAAGGCACTTTTTATTTTTTGGAAAGGTCTTTTGAAAGGCCACTGAACATGTTTTTAATCTAGCAGTCTTGCAAAAAAAAAAAAGAAAGAAAGAAACAAGTATGCCTGTGTACTTGGAGCGTGTGTGACACTTTGAAATGTCTCAGTGAAAATCAGCTACCATGTTTCTCAGCAGGGTAAGCCAAATGGTCACACAATAGCAATAGCAACAGCACTTAGACTTAAACACTACCTCATAGTGCTTTACAGCACTCTCTGGGTAGTTTACAATGTCAGCATATTGTCCCCCAAAATCCGGATCCTCTTTTTACCAATTTTGGAAGGATGAAAGTTTGAGTCAACCATCAGGATCGAACTCCAACTGTGGGCAGAGTTAGCCTGCAATACTGCATTCTAACCAATGCACCACCAGCGCTCCCACACAAGGCAATGCCTAGTATCAAACAAGAAGGGAGTGTTCCCACAACTGCCACAAGTGGGAGCTTATCAGATGCCAGACCTTGACTATGTCATCACAATGAATGTGAATGAGGTATTTTTATTATTTATACACCAATATTTATGTCAACACTAATTCAAGTCTGGAAAAGCAAGAACAACTTTGGACCACCACCATGACTGGGAGACAAAGGCAAGAACACGATATTCATTACATGATGACTTTGAGTGTTGGGATTCAGCCGATTTGCACCACTTCGGCAGAACCGGTAGCTAATTTTTTGTTGCCCGGGCCCAAAATGGACTTCCAGAAGCAGCATCCACACAGAGAACCGGTTGCTCACATATTTGAATCCCAACACTGGATGACTTGGAATGGGCTTCAAAAAGGAATGACTGAAGTGACAATCCTCCCCTCCCTTTCTCTGTCTCCCATTCCAAAAATGGCTGACAGGAAATGACTGTTACAGAAGAAATAGAAGCAGATGATCCCTCATCCAAACCATTAGAGCAGAGGTGTCAAACTCAATTTCATTGAGGGCCACATCAGCATTGCAGTTGCCCTCGGGGGGCGGGCGGGGTGTGTGTGGCCAGGGTGGGTGCAGCCTACTGGGTGGGTGTGGATGGAGTGGGTGTGGCCTACTGGGTGGGCATGGCCAGCTCTACATCGTTTGCGTCAAGGATGCCTGTGGGAGCCTGGGCAGGAGTGGGACAGATCTGAGGGTCTCTGGTGAAGGAGTGGGATCAGGGCAAGCACCAAGGCATGGTCCATTTCTTCATTCCTCACAAAGGGTGACACCTCCCCATCACCCAGGGGGTGGGGCCAACACAGCAGGGGGTGGTTCCTCACTGTTTCTAGATGGCCTTGTGGAGCTAAGATTGAATGCATTTCAGCATAGATGGCCACCACAAAATTGTAAATTAGCTCCCGGCTGGCCTGGGCCAGGGCCAAGGCAGTGGGGGCTGTTCCCTCACTGTTTCCAGGATGGCTTCGCGAGCCACATGAAACCACTTCATGGGCCGCATCTGGCCCCTGGACCTTGTGTTTGACATGTCTGCATTAGAGTGACTCTCTCTAATTTTCAGAACCCTCTATTTGACATAGAAAACTTTGAAGAATATCTCTGGAGATTGCAGCACCTGGTGATCTCATTTGGGTTTGGAAGTCAGCTTGTTAGGGCCTACTTAGTATTTGGTGAGAGGCCACCAAGCTAGCCTGAAAAACCCAACCTGGAAGAAGTCTGTGTCAAACCACTTCTGAATAGTTGCAAAGACAAAACCAAACCCCAAATCCCACCATATCCTTGAAGCTTGAGCTCAACCTGAAGGAAACTTTACTTGTTTTAAAACTGTTTTACAAGCAAATGCAAATTTAGCAATCAATAAATTCTCTCTGTTTAATTAGCAAGATCTGGGATTTAGTTGATAGATAGTGAGAAATACTATTTGTACACAAGCAGAATCAGTGCAGTTTTACATTCCTGCTAAGTGTTTGATGAATACCTTTGTTAATCCCAATATACAGTCTCGTATATCTATGCCTGGTCCACAAAACTAAAGTAACCATCTACACAGTTTGGCTATTGCAGTCGTTTCTTGTATCGTTGTATTATGTTCCATTTAAATTTAAACTTTAAATTTCAGATAAGTCACAGATTTGCTGAAACTATCTGTTAAAACGTCGCTGAGTTTTAATGGATTCTTTTAACCAATGCTAAAGCCGTGATTACTGCAGCATGCATAATTAAAATGATACACAAAATATTTGTTTTCTCCTCACCCTGACCTTAACAGCAAACATAATAAATAAGTTTGACATCCATTTAGGCAAACACCACAATAAACATAATCTCAGGATTTTAAATAAAAAACAGTCTGGTTTTTGATGAGGAAGGATTAAATACTGATATTTTGAAAGGAATACTTCTTCTACTCTGCCACATGTGATTTTTTTTTTTTAGTAGTAGCTGTGCTGAGCCATGTATCAATTGAAATATAAAAGTACCTTAAGAATAACTAATGAGAAAGTTTGGAATCTATGATACTTACTTTGGAGGCTTTCAAGAAGAGACTGGATTATCACTTGTCAGAAATGGTGTAGGGCAGTGGTGGCAAACCTATGGTACGTGTGCCAGAGGTGGCACTCAGAGCCCTCTCTGTGGGCACGTGTGCTGTTGCCCCAGCCCCACTCCCCCGCAGCCTCCTCCTCACCAGCATCCCCCCTGGAGGAGAGTCGCCCATGGGCGCGGACCAAGTGGAGCAGCACAGCCAAGCACATGGCAGCTAGGCAGCGGGGATATGACTCCACCCTCACACCCCGTCGCACACAGATGATGCGCAGAGGGCATGGCCACCATGGCGCTCCTCGGCCACCTGGGCGATCTGCGGCAGGTCATGGAGGTGGTAAGTGGCCCTGAGGACAGGCAGGGGGGTGGGGCAGGGGGCGGGTCAGTTTTTGGGCACTCGGTCTCTAAAAGGTTCACCATCACTGGTGTAGAGACTCCTGCTCGGGCAGGGGGTTGGACTAGATGACCTATAAGGTCCCTTCCAACTCTGTTATTCTAAATTCTATGTCGATTTCCCATCTACTTCTGCTATTTTGGCCTGGATTTTAAGCATTAGAATAGATTATCTTGTTAGTGACAGGAGCCTTCTGTGGGAGATTGGCTTGTCACTCTGATAATATTACACTTGGTTAGGCTGAGCTGTTTTTCAATAGACTTGTGTTTCCAATTTGTCATAGTTTCTTCTGCCATGAGGATATCCAGGAAGGGAGTTGTTACTTTCTTTTTTCATTGTGAATTTGATACCTTTGAGCAGTGGTGGGATTCAGCCAGTTCGTACCACTTCGGCAGAACTGGTAGCTAATTTTTTGTTGCCCAGGCCCAGAATGGACTTCCAGAAGTGGCATCC
>JANHFS010002198.1:24073-34596 GCA_032467975.1 Trimeresurus albolabris
TAGAACCTTACTTTTTTCACCACTGAATTTCATTTTGTTAGATAGCGCCCAATGTTCAAGTCTGTCAAGATCCTTCTGTATCTTAAGCCTGTCTTCTGGTGTGTTGGCTATTCTTGCCAGCTTGCTGTTGTCTACAAATTTGATGAGTTCCCCATCTATCACCTCATCCAAATCATTGATGAAGATGTTGAGGAGCACTGGGCCCAGAACAGAGCCTTGGGCACCCCACTACACACTTTCCTCCATGTAGATGCAGTTCCATTGAGGACCACACACTGAATACGGCTGATCAGCCAGCTACGAATCCATCTGGTGGTGATGCTGTCTAACCCACATTTTTCTATCTTATCAAGTAGTAGGTTGCGGTCTACTTTATCAAATACCTTACTGAAGTCCAAGTAAATTATATCCACATCATTCCTCTGGTCCACTAATTTTGTCACTGGGTCAAAGAATGCAATAAGATTTGTCTGGCATGATCTGTTTTTGACAAACCCATGTTGGCTTTTGGTAGTGACTTTGTTTGCGTCTAGGTGTTCGCTGATTTGTTGCTTGATTATCTTTTCCAAGATCTTCCCAGATATTGAGGTCAGGCTAATAGGTCTGTAGTTTCCTGGATCCATTTTTTTTCCTTTTTTGAAGATGGGAACTACTTCAGCTCTTTTCCAGTCCTCTGGTAGTTCCCCAGTGCTCCAGGATCTTTGAAAAATATAGTTCAGTGGTTCTGAAATCACATCTGCCAGGTCCTTGAGAACCTTGGGGTGTAATTCATCTGGTCCTGGTGATTGGAACTCATCTACGATGGACAGGTGCTCACTTACCATTTTCTTGTTTATCTTAGCTTGTGTTTTTAATCTGTTTTTTACGGTACTGTTTTTGATAAGTTAAACATCTACAGCAATGTACCACTTCAGGAATTTAGATGCACTGGAAAATACTCTTCAAGAGATAGATAAATGCTAGAGACAATAGTTAGAGATACGCATTACAGCTCATAAGAAACTGAAAAGACATCTACCTTTTCTATCTCCAAGAATAAAGTGAAACATTTTAGGTTGAAGATGAGCAATTGTATTTTCAAGAAAAATGGAAATTGGATAGATATCCAAACCTTAAGAATCCAAAACTTAAGAATGGAGGCATTAAAGATAAAGGTATACATAGTCTTACCTGTCCACTTTCTAGTCTCAGTAGATTTGTTAAAGGCCAACTTGTACATCCTAATCATAGCCTCATAAGAAAGAGTCCTAGTTTTACATATAGTGTTAAGTTTCAGTTAAGAAATTAAATTTCACATCAACATTAGCACCGAGAATTTACAAAAACAATGGACTATCTGAAAAAAAGGATATCCATGTTTATGCCTATCTACTCATCAGAATGATCTTTATAAAAAAAAAAGCAGTGAAGAAAACCTAACACATGCTGTTTTCAGGAACAAAATGTTGTGACAAATCTAGCAAAAAAACCTGCTGGTGTCATTCAACCAGATTTTATACCTAGAAATCAATACTAACACAAAGGAAAGGAAGCTTATCCTGTCCTTGGAATAGTCTCATACCTTTAAATAAAAAGAAATATTAGCATCTAGAAGGCTAACCCTTAGGATGCTTGAAAAACCATAGAATATGGGAATTGTAGCATGGACTTAGTCCCATGGACTCCAAACCATTCTGTTGCTTGAATCTTCTACTTTAGGAATAGTGCCCAGTGGGGTAATCCAATTCTTGCACTAATATCTGGTCCCGTAAGGAATATTACCACAGAAGGACCATAAAATTACAAATACAAGCTTAACAGAATGAGTCAGTATGCAGAATATGGTATCATGAGTCCACACTTCTGTTCAACCAACTGAAACTGAGGACTCTATGATTGGCCTCAAAAGGCTATCAGACCAGGTGTTACCTTTGTGAACAGGTAATATTATAACAAATAGTCATTGAAATGGATAAAAAAACTGTTCAACAATTGGTCCAGGAAAAGAAATACAGGTATGTCTTCTCTGTGATTTCTCACATTTTTTTTAAAAAAAGATCTCTCATCATCTATAATTTACTAAGTACTGGTTTATAAGCTCTGCTTGAGAATTTAGCTAACAGGACTGAATGCAGATATATTAATTTGATAAATTAGGGAGCTAATTTAAAGTGAAAATTGTTAAATTAATTGCACTATTACAGATAATGAGAGTTACTTTGGTAAGAAAGTTTACTGAGCAGTTGTTACTGTCATGGTTCCGATAGATGAAACCCATCAAAAGAACTTCAAGGCAAAATTCTTCTTTAAAGAATATTTTATTCAGGAAACGAAGTATCATCACTACATAGTTAAACCCAAAAACTAAATTCCCTTCCCCCAGATACAAAGTAACAAAGTGCAATTCCCACCTCCAATAAACTGTCATAAATCACATTCTCCAATTAGCCTAAAATGCCAGCTTTCTCCCTAGTTCCTCAGCCGCCAAAACATTATCAGCTCATCCTTGGGTTCCCACAAAGCAACGTTATTGTTATGGCTAACTGAGCTCACGCCTTCATCCCAACCCCCCCCTTCTGCACCTAATTTCTAAATACCAGAAAAAGCATGTTAAAAACAAAGAGAAAATGGCTGCAATTTTCATCAATTGTCAGAGCGGGAACATCCAATGTTTACAGCATTGACAGTTACATTATAAATGTGTGCATTTTATGAATTAGAATTGTTAAATTAGTTTACTCTTTAGTTTCACTTTGTTAAAATAATGTAATAATATTTGTTAGATTGATAAAGGGGACTTTTACTAAAAAAAAATTAGTAGAAATATTTCCACTTGCTTTCAGTGGAAAATGTCCTCTAACTTTTAGGGGAAAAGTGTGATCTATTAAGCTGGATCTGGTTGTCATTAATGTTACTTGTATGAATCCTTTTTTTTTTCTTTTCAAATCATAATTATTGGGAACTTGGTTGGGAGAGACAAAGAATTTTTCTTAAAAGAAGAAAACATGTGCAACTATGTATGAACATTCATCAATATGAATTCTAAAATACCATACATTATATTCTAATTTCCAAAGAATGTAGGCCTCTTTATCATTTTGCATTATAATAGATTCCCTAATGAAAAATATACATGTAGCACAGTCTTCTTCCTTCTTAATTTTCTCTCTTGCTCACACATATCTATTGGGCCTTAACAACCTCCAAAGTAACAAAATATTATTTTTAGGATGACATCTTTATCACCAACAATATAAGTCAGTTAAATAGTAGCTTCTCCTCAAGAATTATATAAAGGTTATTGACCTTGCCCCATTTTTATCCTTTCATCAAATATATGTTTGATTTTTTTGACTATATAAGTACACAATCATTAGCGCCATAGTAGTTAATACCATGACACTCCAGTACTTGAGAGTTGAAGATGAAAAGATCCTTTGAAATGTATAAAAATATCCCTGTCCTCTGTTTCATGTTCTTCCCTTAAAAATATACTCTCTCCTTCCATATTTTATTATTTTTATGTTGTGTTTTACATAGATGAAAACTAGCAACAGCTTTTCTTTTTAAAAAAGAGTGTTAGAAAAGCACTCAACTTCTAGACTATTTTCTATGCTCATAAAATAATGGGATATTGGTCAGGATTTAGCATTGCAGGAATTCTTTGCAGGAATCCTTCTGAAGACAACTCTTTGCATCTTACAGGTCACCTTTAAAGCTATGTTTGGCTTAGCCAGAGGAAGTGAAAGACTCCAACAGCCTGTTCAAGTATTTTTTTAAAAAAATCCATACTGCTTCTCAAGTGAGCACTTTGATTAAGTCTCACCCTCTGCCAATATCACTTATTTGACATCAGCCTCCTTTAGATGTTCTCATGCTGAGCACACATGTCTGCAGAAGAAAAAGACATTCACATAGTGAGCTACACTGTTTTCTAGGGTTCTAGCTCACGTGAAAGACAGCACGGGTCTTATTTGCAAATATTTGAGTGTCTGCAACAGACCTGTATTATGCAAGTAAACTGTCTTATTATAGTGGCTGCAGTCTCTATTTGCATTTCTCTTAAAATGAAAGGACAAATCAAAACATCTAGACAGGGATATCAGTAAATCAGCTTCTAGAAATTTGAAGGGTTGATAGATAGAAATGCAAGAAGTTATCTACGTTTATAAGAAACATTTTGAAGCATGGCGTTTTTGCCATCTTTGCTCTTTTTTGCTTTGCTTTGTTTTATTGCTTTAAATATTCTTAGCATTTTGTTAGCTTTTTTTTAGTCTCACAAACTCCGTTTCCCTGCAGCAGGAGGGAAACGCACCAGAGCTGGAAGCAGGTTAGTGAATTTTTTTGCTTTCGGGAAGAGGAGGAGCTGGGCGATCGTATGCCAAGCTCTATAGCAGCGCCAGGAGGAGAAGCAGCAGGAAACGGGACTGCCATTTTGAGAATGGGGAAGGGAGATGCAGGGCGATGTAGGATGGCAAGCAAGTGCTCTTCTCTGCTCTGCATCTCTGCAGAGAGCTGTTCCCCTCCCCGTTCTCTCCAGTGCTGATGACAGGACTTGCGGAGGGAGTCGGACATTACGATGCAAGCCATGGGAGAGTTGGCGGAGGAGAAGCAGATAGCTACCGCCAGACAAGTGATCTGTGGGGTGGAATGTGAAGAAAGCCCCTCTAGTGGCACACAGCGGCAGCTGAGCCTTTTGCCATCATTCCCCCCTGGCTCTGAGGGAGACCAGGTCTATCCAGCCCATCCTCCATATGGTAGCATGGCAGTCCAGCTTGGGAGGGGAGTGAAAGGCAGCAAGGAATGGCCTGGCTGAGGGGGGGGTTGTTGATGCCGCCGTGAGGTGAGGCAGGTTTCACGGAAAATATAAGATACCACCCGAAAGTAAGACCTAATGCCTCTTTTGGAGGCAAAAATAATATAAGACCGGGTCTTACTTTTAGGGAAACATGGTAGTTGTTGGCGTTGGTTATGATTTTTTTGTTGTTGTTTTAGTTTGGCATGATATCCCAAATGAATTTTGATAGGCTAGTTATTATTTTCCCTGTAGTGCTGTTCCTTAATGCAAAATTAGGTAAATGTAAATATAAGGAAAATACTATCATTGATTAGGTATGTTTGATGCTGAGGCAGTTTCCATCAGCAGACTAGAGAAGGAAGGAATTTCTTCTTTCTGTCTTGGGGTAGAAATTCTTTAGAATTTCACAGGGTTCATGATAGGAAGGTTTTTAGGAGGCAAAGGGCACTGCTGAATTTTTTTCTGTGGTGCTCTCAGAAGCCTCATCTGGATCAAAGAGGAGGAGGTTTAATTTTTTGTTTTGTTGTTTGTTTGTTTTTTCATTAGCAGGCAGAAACCACTGAACATAAACTTTAAAGCTATTGTAGAAAAGTATGGCTTAATTTTCCACCAAATCTATGTTGTCTAAATATACTTCAGCCTAAATTATGGCCTTGAATTTAATCATGGTACAATGTTTCAAAGCCTCAGTACTATCAGGTAGCTAAAAAGTAGTTATAGAATAACTGGGAAACAGTACGGACTTTAAATAATTTCCATATGAGTTTAAAAAATTTAAAACTGTAATTACAGATGTATTGCCTCCAAGAATTTTAAATGTGTTATTCTAAATATGGCCATAGTTTTATATAAGAATTGCCGTGTTATTTTGTATGCCGAATACCAAAGTTATATATAAAGACAGAACTGAATTCAGTCATGTTGCATGTCATGGCCAAAACCTAAAGCAAGCAAATCACTTTGAAGATACAACATAATTTTATTTGCATGCAATCAATAAATCAGCCTTAGTGTATTGCCAGCAACTCCCTGTTCAAAAGCAGAATCAGAGCTTTGGCATACTACATTGCGAAGACAAGTCACAGAAAAAGATGAACACAGTGTAAATTACAATGTGACATTAGAATATTTTAGATAAACCCATCTATATGACCTTATTAGTTATCCCTTCTTACTAGATCAGCATACTAGCCATATTATATTTGAGATATGGTCAATGAATAAAAACAATTTGGTTTACTGGACCACGGGTTCCTGCCTGATGCTTCTCCCTGTTACCATTCAAGGTCAATTCAGCTTGCTATAAATCATGGGTGTCCAGTCTTTAGCCTTGCCTGGGCTGGACTGAGTGAAGAAGAATAGTCTAGGGCCACATATAAAATGTATAATATAGTTAATGTATACAAATAACAAACTCCCTTTTTAAAAATGTTTTATTGCAATCTTGTGGGGCCACATTACTAACTGTCTAGGACCACATGTGGCTCACGGGCCACGGGTTGAATATTAAATGTTTTCTGATAATGATGCTTTAAGCAGTTCATCTTATGAATCTATGAACCAACAGCCCAGTTCATCTTATAGAAATGACAGTGTGCGCAGCTTACATGTATATGGAGGGGGTGTTATTTTACTACACCTGCCATAATAAAAAATTTGAATGTTAAGCCATTTCTATCAAATGTTTTCAATACAACTATAAATGAAATTTTAAATTTCTTCTTTGACCTTTTGATCAGGCTATAATTCTGGGCATATTTATGTAAATACCAATATTACTAAATTTAATAAAGCTTAGAAAGCATTGTTAATCCTACCCATTCCATGCTGTTTTTCAATATTTTTAAATGAATTAGTGTAATCATATTTTAAAAGGAGTTGACAGAGGGTTCATTTTAAAAATTGAAATCTTTCCAAGCAATGAGTATAGTAACTCTTGCCTGCTTTCCAAGTTATTTTTTATTTTAACTGATAGAGGTGGGAAATTAAGACTAAACTTAAGAC
The DNA here is from genome assembly GCA_032467975.1 of Trimeresurus albolabris. NCBI lineage: Eukaryota > Metazoa > Chordata > Lepidosauria > Squamata > Viperidae > Trimeresurus > Trimeresurus albolabris. The sequence continues at coordinate 30,855 of JANHFS010002198.1, forward strand.
TTAACTTAAGTTAAGTCTTAACATCTAGTGCAGCCTGAATCAAAACATTGAAGGAAAAATTTGTGTACACACCCATATACAAACTTTTATGTTTTTCATATTGACATAACAAGAGATAAAGCACACATTTTACCTATTTTAAATTATTGTGTGTCATCCAGTCAGTGTCAATTTAATAATCATGTAAAAAGATTTTTTCCATGATAATCCATTCTTAACTTGGTCCTCCCAAGAATTTACCCCTTGCTATTGTAACTGAGCCCATCTATTTTTCTTCTAATTGTAATTATCTTCTCTTTCCTTCTACCTTTCCCAGCATTAATAGTTGTACTTTATAATATTGTTCTTCAATAAGTTATAGGGTGCTGAATAGGTATCATCCGGCATACAGGTAGTCTTAGACTTATGACCACAGTGGAGTCCAAAATGTCTGTTACTAAGCGAAACATTTGTTAAATGAATTTTTGCCCCATTTTACAACCTTTTTTGCTACAATTGTTAAGTGAATCACTGCAATTGTTAAGTTAGTAATATGGTTGATAATGGCTTTCCCATTAACTTTGTTTATAAGAAAGTGGCAAAAGGTGATCACATGACCCTGGGACATTGTAACCGTCATAAATATGAGTCAATTGCTAAGTGTCCAAATTTTGATCAAGTGATCATGGGGATGTTGCAATGGTCATAAGTGTGAAAAATAGTCACAAGTCACTTTTTTCAGTGCTGTTCTAACTTTGGACAGTCACTAAATGAATTGTTGTAAGTCGAGCCTTATCTGTAAAAAAATGTGATTCTCAGAATTAGCAGTTCTAAAATATTCCACTTGATCTCAAAATTATTGAACCACTTGTATTTTTTTTAGTATCTAAATATTAACTTATCAATATTAGACTACTTTTCATAACAGATAAAAGAATGTTATGCAGATATCATGTGTGATAAGGCAACTCTTCAGCCGTTGCCTTGCTCCAGCTTAAGTCTTTCTTGCAGACATCTGCTTGGTCACTATGAATGTTGACTGAACTAACTCATGAACTGATTTGGTATACTTCAGTATAGCTCTTTTTATATTCTTTTGGTCCACTCATTAATGCCTTATTCAATGACTCAGCTAATAGGCAAATAACTTTTTGACCTAGTGGACACATTTGGAATTTTGAGGCTACATCTTGGATATTATCGTAAATTCACAGTCACAGTAGATGTTTTTAATCCCAAAATCTGAATGTATATTATCCCGAGTCCCATAAGTTACATTCCTTCCTACCCACAACTTACATCTATCTATTTCCAGGCAGAGGGCACCTTTCCAAACAACCCTCTGAGCTTTAGTCCCCCACCATTTTTGTTTTCTAACAGTGTGTGTGAATATTGATAGTTACTGTTGCAACTTCTGATTTAATTATTTTTAAAAATATATAAAACAATTGAAACAACTTAATAAAGTAAAAAAAACTAACAGCCATAAAGGGAGATGCCTATTGATATAATTTGTATTCATGGATACCACATTACTGATCCCTTCTTTAATGGTTTATTATAAAAAAAATTGCTTTTCATGTATTTGCCTATTTTTTTGCCATTGTTTCCTGTCGTTTCTATGAAGTAGGATGGAAAGTGATATCGCAATTGGGATGTTTTTTCAAGAGAGACCTATCTGAATTTATTTGAATATATTTCTATTATTTCCCAGCATGAAAATGCTGGGTTTTATTATGAGGAGCCTTGATATGTAAATTAAGCTATGCAGATTAATTTGCAAATAAGATTTCTACATATGAAATGGGGCAAACTATTCCTTGACTAGGCAATTTCAGTCATTGATAGTTGTGGCAAATTTCTGATAATTTATGATTTGGAATCCATTTTCCATTATGGTACAATTAACAGGAAGGAAGTATAGAGCACCCAGTATCCTGCATGGATTTTGAACTTCAATTCCTGAACAGCGTAACAGTAATATGAGACGTTATAGCCTTAGAACAGTGTTTCTCAATCTTAGCATTTTTGAGATTCCCTATGATAGCTGGAGAATTCTGGGATTTGAAGTCTACATATCTTAAAGTCACAGAGATTGAGAAATACTGGTACAGAACAACAGGAAGAATAAAGATTTACTATCTCTGGGTAGGAAACTCTGAATTTAGTATTTTTTTGTTTATTTGTTTGGTCATTTGAAGAGCAAACGAGACTGCTTTAATCTAGAATGGCATTATTCATAGTTTCTTTTACTTAAAATATCTAACAGTTCATACAGGTTTTCTTTTTAAAAAACGTAACATAACTTTAGATGCATAATATACCACAGAACAAAGTTTGGTTATACTCAGATATTCCCATTGTACAACATGCTAAGATACATTTTTATGTTGTGGTATTTTCTATTCAGTGCTTTTGTTATTATTGGTTTGGGTTTGTCAAAAGAGATAGGAACTCATTCACATGAACAGAAGTTGCATTTTAGTTTAATAAAAAAGTTTCATTTTGAGAACATTTCAATCAAATAAAGCTTCATCACTTAGTACTCTACTAGTTTTAAACAAGACAATTAAAAAAATAACCTTCAAACTTTATTTTCTTATCACTCATAGAAATATTGAAATCATAATATGTGTTTATTTATGAAGATTCATGAACTGAATAGAGAAAGTTCCTTTTGAAGTTAAATTTTCTGAAATTAGAAAAGATAACAGCATTATCAGTGTGTTTCATAGTGTAACCAATTTCTTATTTCATTTGTTGGGATGAACTTGTGGTGGTTCAAATATTAGTTGAGTGATAAATATTTTGGATTTGTGAAATAAATTTAGAATTAGACCTAAGGAGGCACTAACAAAAATGTCAGGCTATTTTAGAGCAAAGTTACCTTGTAGTTCTTTGTTATAAGAGCATATACTGCAAGTTCTTCAACTGTAAAACTGATAATCTGATAAGAAATATGTCCAAAAATAAAAGGTTGTTTTTAGTAGGGTACTTCCCAAAATTTTGCCTTCATTACCGAAAACCACTAATCAGAAAGCCCTTTTTACTGCTTAACAGAAGTCCTGTTGTGATTAGGTAATGGTTAGATTGAATGTGAAAGAAACTCTGGCCTAAAATTTTAGCTCACTTATGAGATGTATATGGCAAAATTGTAGAAACCTTTCATCAATTTCTTTCCCCTCTTTAGGAAGTAACAACAATAAAATAAAATTTGCCAACATGAAAAAGTAAAATTTGAAAACAGCTGCAAATTGCTTTTTTATATATAACTTTCCTCATTTTTATAGAGAGATGTGCATGGATTTGACAGCAGATTACAGTGTATACATACAAATTCAAATTGTGTAGCTTGGTTGGAATTATCAGAAAATATTTATTCCATTATAGCTTGAGGTGCTATAGCAGTTTCTGCATTGCTACAATGTTTGTAAATAATTTAGAAATATAGTCAGTTGAGAAACTCTTTATGTGATGTATTTTAAAGAAGGAATAATATTGCAAGAAAAACAAGCCTGATCATATAATTGGGACCTAGAGTAATGGCCATAAAAAATTATGGGAGCAATTGCGGTATAAATAGAATGGTTTCTGATGAATAGCTGAGTATTTATTTTGGGATACCAAAGTTAATTTCAGAGTGTTCAAAAAAAATCAAATAACTTTTTAAGGATTTTATGTAGATTTTTCAGTTAAGATTTTAATTGATGAGGAGAAGGATTTCAATAATTGAAAAAACTGGGGGGAGGGAATAGATTGAGAT
>JANHFS010002198.1:48784-61972 GCA_032467975.1 Trimeresurus albolabris
AAGAAGTTTCTTCAGCTCTGACTAGATCCTTCCATTCCACAACATCTAGTCAGAGCTGAAGAAGCTTCTTGGATGAGAAGCGAAACATCTTCAAAGAAAAAACAAAGTCCAGTTGCCTTCTAAAAAAAGCACCTTTGGGGTACTAACACTTCACATGATCTTGAATCTGTCCCTCTGTTAATGCAGCCTTGGACTGTGTTAGGCTGCAGCACACTGCTGGTTCATATTTAAGTAGCTGTCTACTAGAACTTCTAGATCCCTCTCACAATTAATACTGTTGAACCGGTGGCATCTATTCTATATCTGTGTGTTTGCTTTTTCTTGCCCAAGTATAAAACCTTACTTTTCTCACTACTGAATTTCATTTTGTTAGACAGCTCTATGTTTAGTCTGTTGAAGACTTTCTGCATCTTGAGCCTCTTTTCTGGAGTGTCGGCTATTCCCGCTAGTTTGGTATCATCTGCAAATTTGATGAGTTCCCCTTCTAACCCTTCATTTAAATAGTTTATGAAGATATTGAATTCTAGGCCTAAGACAGAACCTTGAGGTACAGCAGTACATACTTCCATGTAGATGCAGTTCCATTACTTTTTTAATTAGCTAACTAATTACGTTTGCAGATTCATTGTTTGATTATTTATTACTAATTATTTTTTATAACAGTTTCTCTATATAAATATTTCTATGACAATGCAAAATATGTTAAGTGAATGATCAAAAATTCAAATCTGGAAACACTCTTTCAAATATCGAGGGATTCAGATTCCTAAAAATTTGGACTGATTATTTTATTTGAATGTTAAACAATTATTAAGACAGATAAATAAAAAGAGTGGTCAAAAATAAAATTTCATAGCTTGGTAAAATAGTAGCAGTAAAAATGTCTACATTCTCACTTCTTTTATCTTTTCTAAACAGTGTGTTTGTGCATGTGACTCAATAAACAGCAGAAAATGAATAAATATACCTTGAATATTTCTACTTAAGTTAGCCTAGATCTGATCTTAAAGAAAACCCTCAAACTTCCAATCCTAAACCTAAAACTAATCAGAAAATCCTATTTTCCAAGCAAATAGCTTGTCAGTTATTCTCCAAGGAAGAAAACCAGGCAAGATATCTATAAATTGGCCATTTAGACTTTTGCAAGAAAAATACTGTAGTTCTGTAGCATTCCCACCAACATAACACAGTTCCTCGGAGAGTAATTGAGCACTCTACAAAGATACATTGATGTTTTATGTACTTCCTTGCCTGTCGTAGTGTGGCTATTGATTGGATTAAATCAATCAGGCAGCCAAGAGGCTCTCTGAGGTTTTCTTTTATTCAATTGAATTGTACAATTGATCTTCTGCCCTATCCTTCTCAGACACCATCCTCAAAGCCATTCCATCCTTCATTATCTTTGCATAAACTAAAAACACTTGAAAGTATATTCATCGAGCCATTGGTTTATGTAAGACAAAAGGAAACAAAGTCAGAAGGAAAGTATTATAAAGGGAGGGGTAATAAGATAAGCATGAGGAAACACAGAGAAAGGTATAACTGCTGAAGTTTGAACCAATGACTCCCCAAAGTGAAAGTTCTCAGTTTCATATGCAACTAAAAGCACATTCAATTGAATGTCTTTCCAGTCATCTTTAAAAAAAGGTAAAAGGTTTCTCTTGGCTACTTGTGTCCAGCTCTAGGGGGCAATGCTTATACAAGGAAGCCAGCATTGTATAAAGATGCAGTTATCTTCCCACCAAAGTGGTACCTATTTATCTACTTGCATTTGCATGCTTTTGAACTGCTTGCAGATCTTCAAACTAACCATATGAGGATCTTTAAATGAAAATTGTGCATTTATGTCCTTCACACAATACTCTATATTCCATAAGAGACTACTTGTAATAGTGCTACAGTATGTCATCATGTAAATATTTTGAAACGGCCTTTCAATCATAGGGGACAATAAACAAATTTGGGCAGTCATCTGACAAAACAGATAACAAAGCAGGAAATAAAGCAAAGTGGTTAAACCAGTTAATAAAATAATAAGAATAGAAAAAATGCTTTTATATAAATCCATAGGTTTTGATGACTGTTTTTGTTTGGACTTCTGCAGACCGTCAGTCACAGTATATATTTTTTTTCAGAGGACAAATCAATGTTTTATCATCTCTGGTCAACAAACCTAGCCAGCTGGGCGGGTGATGTTTGTTTTGTTTGTGTTTAAAATGTAATTGTGTATCTGTGTCTCAATTTTTATTATGGTTTCTCATTTTCAAGCTTTTCAAAACCTATTTTCTCCAACCAGTTTGATTGGCACCTTTCTAAGCATCCCAGGTGTTATCTGGCTGAAAAGGAAAGATCTAAAAATCAGTGGTTTGTCATGCAGTCAGCTGTAGTTCCATATTATGCTTGTTGTGACTGAGGTGGATTGAAATGGGTTTTAAAGTCTTTACCTTCACGGATATGATGGTTTTAGTGAGAGTGTTCATTCTCTGCAGCAGAGATCATTTGAAGTAGTCCAGTGTTGTAAGAACTTTCTTTGAGGAGTTTCTCTAAAACCAATATGATTATTCTTTTAAGATAAGAATCATGGTGGTTGAAATTCACACTGGAATTATGCACTCCAATTACTTTTAAAGGCAGCCTGATTATAACTGAAATTATGTATTCAAGGCTCCAATCCATACTGCTTTAATTCCTCTAAATAATGCATTCTCTTTTTGCACAAGATGTAGTTTTCACCCTCAATAGTTTTTCAAAATAATTCAGAACTTGCAAATATTAAAATGTTTCTTTTCTGTTTGATGACGAAAATATAATTTTAACAAATATATGATTGACTAAAATACCATCTCAAAGAGATAATGAAGAAAGTGTAACAGATTCTACAGAATAAGTTTAGGACTTTCAAATATAATGTATTTTTGTGAAGGATAACTATATAGTAATAGCAATAGCACTTAGTTTTACAAATGTCACTATATTGCCCACAACAATCTGGGTCCTCATTTTACTGATCTCAGAAGAATGGAAGGCTGAGTCAACCTTGAGCTGGCCAGGATCAAACTCATGGCTGTGGGCAGAATTAGCCCAGAATACTGCATTCTAACCACTGCACTACCATGGCTCATATATATGTTGGAATGAAGATTGGGGAAAGAACCATAAATAATTTCAAGTACGCAGATGATACAACACTATTGGCTGAAAATAAGGAAGACCTGGAAAAAATGATTTTGGAAAATCAAGGACAAAAATGAAAATGTAGAATTGAGTCTTAACATAAGGAAAACAAAGATAATGACAACAGCTGCAGATGGACATGAGATGTTTAAAATCAACAAGGAGAAAATTGAATTAGTTCAAGAATTTATCTTCCTTGGATCAAAACTTGTTCATGATGGCAGTTCCACTCCTGAAATCAAATGCAGTATAACCTTAGGCCGCACTGCAATAATTAACATGAATACGATCTGGAAAAGCAAAGATATTGATATAAATATAAAAAGCAAGCTAGTTAGAGCAGTAGTCATCCCTATAATGATGTATGGGTGTGAGAATTGGACATTAAGAATGGCTGATTGAAGAAGAATTGACGCCTTTGAACTGTGGTGTTGGCATAAATTATACCCTGAACCAGAGTAACTAACAGATGCTAAATCGTATAAAACCAAACTCATTACTAGAAGCTACAATCATAATACTTTAGCCCATGTCATGTGTGCAAATTCATTGAAGAAGTCAATGATGGCTAGGAATGGTTAGTGGAATAAGAAGAAGGGCAAGCAAAGAACATGCTTGATAACATCAAATCTGATACAAAGATTGAACAATTGAAAGAAGCTATGCTTGACAGAGTAGCATGCAAAGCACTTGCCTATAAAGTTACCAAGAGTCAGACTTGACTGAATGGTTAAAACAATAATTTTGTATAATGTTTTCCTGTTATATGCAAACAATGGAAACTTCTTGCAAGATTTATATTTACTGCCAGAGAGACAAACATAAGAAAAGGGTGTGTCATTTTTAGATGAAGACAAATTGCTAAAGTTACAAATTACCATTTATTTACATGATTATCTTTATATATATATAAAGATTCTATACAGTAGCAAACTCAGTCTTGCAGTTGGTAATGCCAGCCACTCAGCTAATACTACCACTTGGCAGAAGTGCTGGGAGCTGTAATTTAAATAGTATAGAAAGTATGTTTCCTGCTTCTGGCTCTGTCCAATACCCCACTGATGCAGCAAATTCACTGTTATTTCAGATGGCTATCCATTCTCTGCTTCAAATCTCTTAGCAGGTAGTCATTTATCATACCTCAGGAAGTTCTTCCTGGTGCCTGATCAGGTTTTTTTTTCTTGGATTCAAAACTTACTGAAGAAAAAAAAAGGCAAAATTGCTAGCCCATCCAACTGGTACCCTTCAACTATTTGAAAATGGCATGTTATTATCTTATCCCTTTATCCTCCTCTGAATATACCTTTTCTTTATGTGCCTGTGTATTTATAGAATAAAGCTTAGAGGCAAATATATGACTGTTTCTCTCATTTATTTAACATTGTGTGGTGCCCAAGAAACATGCACAAAGTAGTAAATAATTCCTCAGCCAACTCCTAAGGAGTATGTAACCCAAAGGTCATTGATGTCACAGTAATTGAAGAACTTGAGTCAAATATAGTGGGTTAATATATTGGGTTGTAAATATCCAGTCCATCTACCCAAGGAGACTAGTGTGATGGGTAATTTCAAAAGCAGGTTGTACTCTGTCATTTAGATCTACTACAATTGCTGCAGTATTCATCCTCTGAATCCTTTTTTCCTTCTCTAATTTAATGCAATTGACCCCCAAAATTAAGATGGATGAATTGAGTAGCTGCACAGGAACAGCACATCATTCAGACTATATACTTGATAAAGGGCACTTTGGAATTTTCATAAATATTTCTGAAGTAAAGCAAACAGCATTCAGAAATAAGTCCTAAGGCACAGCAATCTATGTTCAGCACATAACAGGAAGGTAATCAAAAGTGCCATGATTGGAAATTAAATTGTTCCAAGTAGTATTGAAGTGTACCTATTTTTTAATTTTAGCTAAGTAATGAGATGTCTGTTGTGTGGTGCTATTTGATGGTTTTTGTAGAATGGAGTCTGCTTTTTAGCCTGCATTAGATCAGAAAATTCAAATGTTTTTCAGGCTTGGATAAGCAACCTATGAGCCTCCAGTGTCAGTGATCTGTAACTCTAAGCATTCCTTATTCCTGGAAGGAGTTGTGCAGCAACATCTGAAGGGCCATGAGTTCCCATGATAATTCTCAATATTGTTTTAAAATTTATTTGAATGTTGCCCAATAAGCAGCTTGCTTGAGTTGTAATTAGAACTAATCCATTTGTCTATATTTTAATGAACATCATTTGGGATGCAAAGCACTTGTAATGCTGTATACTGAAACAATCAGATTCCAGATACTTCAACTGAATCTCAAAACATCTTTTTCTATAAGGAAGGGTGGCGCTTTTCTAGTGTTAACACATAATATAATACATAAATAAATATTTTACAGCATTGTTTTGGAACCAGTGGTTTTATATTTTGCACTGTAAGATGCCATTTACTCTCAGATGGTTTGCTTAGAAAGTATGAAAAACAATGGGCAAAGGCTGTTTTTGCTAATTTTGGCAAGAACTATATGGTGCTGAGCATGTGAATAGAAGGACTAAGAGAAGGGCAGATATCCCATTGGGAACTGATTGAAAACTTGCTGTTACTCCTTGCTGCTTGAGTGTCCTTGAATAACAATAGAACTTTGAAGTAGTTCATCCTGGAAATTGCTACAGGTTCTGAAATGTTGACATTCTGTCCTGATGTTCATCCCAAAGGATGCTGTCTCTTGTCAGCTGCTAGCAGACAATGTTGAAAGGAAAGATCCATTGGGAAACTTCAGTTGTAGGGAATTGGCAGCATTCCTGGCCTCATTGTTCCATTTGCAGTCATTGACCTCTTCCATGATGCCAGGATTTAATAAACATGGGTAATTATTACTCTGAATAAATAAATCTAATAAATGATAAGTTGGGTTCAGTCTGGACTCATCAACACAGCATAGATTTAACCAAACATTCATCTTTTTAAAATTAAAATGAGTACTTGAGTGGTTAACTCATAGTAAGCCAATGTCCTTTAATTTTTTTGTGCACTGCAACTTATTTGCTCAGGATATCTTGGTTCAGATGTAGCATCTGTTTTTTCAGCAAGATTTTATTTTTTCAATTTTCCAGTTGAGTTGCCTGAAGGACAAGAAGGACAAATTCTGCCTGTTCATATACAATAAATAAGAAACTTGGCAAATTTTATTTTTCTGTTTTTTTAGCTATATAGGTAGAAATATCAGAGTCTCTGACATTGATAAAATTAATTTATTTCTGCCTTTTTAAAAAAAACTCTTATAGCTAATATAAGAAGCGTGAATTAGAGAAAGACAGCAACTTAGCAGCGTTCTGGAGTACACAGCTTACTTCTAAGTTCTAAATGTTCCAAACTTTTTATTACCCAAGCTTTGCTTTAGTTAACTGGAATTTTAAACTATCTGATGTCCCTCCAAAGTGGAAGTGATGGTTCACAGGAAGCTATTGATCATCTTCAGTTTAGATATTTTCAAATCACTTGTATCTCCACAATATGTCATGAAATTGCATTTGTTTCTTGATAAGTCGCTAGATAGAAAAACATTCTTGATGGATTTTGTTCTTAAAACTTTATATCAGAAAAAATGTTCCCTTAAAATCTTGAAGCAATTGTACATACCTCAGTCTTTTTGACTTAGAATCCTCTTACCACCAAGTCATAATATAAGAAATTATATGTGCATTCCATATTTCTGAAGTAAATATAAAACTCTGTTGAACTAACCAAAATTCAAAAGTGGTAGAATCTATTAAGGAGAAGGAAAAGATTGGAAGACTTTGAGTCATCTCCTTCTTATACATCCCACTCTTGATTTTTCAGTGCATCATCATACTTGTGGAGGCACCAGCTGGATTTTCTGCCTTAGGCATCTTTACTGTGACTTTTTAAAAAAAATTATTAATTGAGAAAACTGTGAGGAAAAAAGAAAAATATCAGGGCATGGTGCAATGTGGGTCTGTTAAAGGCTTATTAAGCACTGAAATTTATTTTACTTGTACATTCTATAAGAAAACCACAGCACCTACAATGTACTTAAGCCATATGACCAACTAAACTTTAGAATTTACAAACTTCTTTTCTTAAATAAAACATGAAGGGACCTGCTAATTCTCAAACAATTTTGATTCTGATTTTTACAGGATGATTACTTTTTAAAATTATATGTTTCACCTGCACCAAGGTTGAAAGGGATTAGCAGACATGTCACGCAACATATCAGGACAATTTTGCCATTGCCAATGGGGTGGGTGTAGCTTCCGCATGATGTGTCCGGCCCGTGGGCCGGCAGTTTGACACCCCTGGATTAAGGAAATCAGTTTCATTAGAATGGCCCTGGAGGTGTGACTGTTAGAAAAGGTACTTTTGAAGTGGGCAGCAATGAGCCAGCCAAGTTTTTAAAACTAAAAATACCTCCATTAGTACTAGTGGACATGTGGGACTGCAGGACAAAATGTTTTTCAATAGAAGGTTGGCCAGTTTCTTAGACAATGCACATTCATGGAATATTTGAAATGTTTAATCAGGTTTGCTTCCTTGTAAATTTTAAATTTGTATTTATTATGAATTTCAGATTTCATTCCTTTTTTTTATTGTCCAAGCAACCGGGGGGGGGGAGTGAATGTTTAAACTCTCCCTGACTTTATTTTCACAAAGAAGCGAAAGTGAAGTGTAATACTAACAATAAGCACAGTTGAAATTGTGATATGCATGGACAGGTTCAGTTTATGCTATGAATTAGGACAGTAAACATTTCTACTCAATATTATCTACCTAAAATCAAACAATTCGGTAAGTTACATTAAGCTTTTTACAAGAATTGCAGTTTTGATTTACTGTTGGCAAATACTATATATAAATGATCAATTTTAAAACCAGAAGGGTTTTGTTTACTATTGTTTATTTTTCCCCTTTTTTTAAAAAAAAGCTGTAGATAGCATCTTTCACAAAGCACCAATCCCATTTAGTTGTAGACTGAGTAACTGGAACAGATGTTAATTAGAGTTATATGAGTTGCCTTTTTTGTTGATACACTTTCAAATAACAGCTTAGGATATTTACAAATTGGTTAAATTATTTCATTCTTGTTTGCATTTGTAAAAGCTAGCAATTAAGAGCTAAAAGGCTAGTCACTAAAAACATTTGCTGATGCAGTGATGTTATTCCATTCTTGTAGTATAGTGGGTGGATCCTAACCTTCTTGCAGTGATGTTATTCCATTCTTGTAGTATAGTGGGTGGATCCTAACCTTCTTGAAGACACTAAGAAATTGCATTTTGTGTACTATTTACATGATTTAATAGACAAGAAATTATTTTATTCATCCTGTATATATCCTGGTGACATTCGTTTTGCACTACCTGAAATACCAGTACATGACTTTTTAAGCATCTCACTTTATATATTTACTAATTCAATGAAATATCATTAGCATTCTTGGATAATTAAACATATTTCTATTCTATTTGATACTTTATGAAATAATCTAAATGTAGCTTTGAGGGAATAATCATTAACATGTATATTATAGATAGGAATTAATAATGTGTTATCCTTTCCTTAGAGCTCTGCATATACTTACTATTGATAAACACCTTTAATATTTTTAAAACCAGTAAATTAATACCTGTTAAGGTTAAGATGTACTGTTTGCTTTGTGAAACTTCAACATTTCTATAGTTTCCTTGACAACAATATCGATGCTGCTATCACTATGGGAATGGTTCTTTTGAATGAAGCTGCTACCTCCAAGGGAGATGTTGGGAAAAGGAGAAGTAAGTTGTTTGATGGAAAATGAATAGTTTCTTTTCTTGCCATTAAAATATGAGTGCAACTACAGCAAACTGCCATGGAAACCCACAGTTTATTAAAAGCCGTGCCCATGTTTCTCACAGTGAATACATTGGCAATATAGAGCAGAGATCTACAAGTTATTTGAAATGCATTCTGCCTTCTATTACATACGCTGCTTGATACAGAATAAAGAATTGATCTTGTGGACCATTTAGAACTAGCTATGATTTGTTATACAGGTACACATCCCTTATTCTTTCTTAGCAGTGGCCAAGTTTCCAAAATGGTAGGTGGTAGGAAGTGAACAGTTGACAATCCACTATAATACCGTATGCTATATTGAAAATTAGCCTTTCAAAAGGGTAACTATAGACTTCTGTCTGCATTGACTTTTTCCCAACTACCAACTATTTTAGCTTCTACGTATGAATATGGGATCATTTCTCCACATTTATAGTATGCTTCAGCTGTCTGTCTATCTTTCTCCTCTAATTAAAAAAAACAGATACAGCAAACATCTAAGGAAAAAGGCACCCTTCTTTTATGCAAAGAGGATGCTTTAAACTGAATTCACACCTGAAATGACGTTTTTCATATCACATTAAATAAAAAGGAGAACTTGAAAGAGAGCAAGTTCTTTGAAATGTGCTGTATTCCAAGTTGATAAGTTAAACTTTCAGTCATTTTATAAACTCCTTTTGTAACTGGGATGGGCCAAGGAGATAAAAAATGTTAAAAAGAATAATCAGAAAGTTGATACTGCTTTGATGCAGTCATCAATGAGTGAGCCAGCTGAAACATTAAGAAGGGAGTTGGCAGAGTTTCTCTTTGAAAGAGGAAAGAAATTAGTTATAGCAGGTATTTCTGAATTGATAGAATAGCTAAAGTCTAGTAACAAGATGAATGCTAATATAACAATGACTGTAGAAATCATCAAAGCCTTACTTAGAAAATTAAATTCTATTAATGAAGTGGTGTGATCACTGACTTTAAAAGTAAAGTAATGATACGTCAGTGCAATGTCTTGAATGCAATTAACAGCAGACTGAATTGTGTTTTTAAAATGAAATGGGGGGGCATATGTAGATAATGGTGGTGATAGGGAGGGAGCTGGGTTGAGAATTGGAAATTTTTGCTATGGAAAATAGGGTATTTTAACATGTTGGTGGTCCAAGCTACATCATATCCCACTCTTGCGAATGGCATTAAACATTTTTTTTAAAAAAAACAAACACCTATTAGATTTTTTCACAACAAAAATAGTATGTAAAGAAAATGTAGTTTTCATACAGAAAATACCATAGTTGTGATTAAGAAAATATACATGGGGTTGTCTAGCTTACTCCTTAATAAGACCTGGACAACTCTCCTTCCTTTTTTAATGTATGCCATGGTCTGTATGCTGAAGGTTTGAGAACTGTTAACAATGGGCAAATAAAATGCTGTGGTTTGTTTTTATTTTTCATTCTTCCCAATACTCTAAAATAATGAACATTTCAGAATTATTGAATGCTTTTTGAACTGCTGCCTTTTATCCTCTTTTTCTTATAATTAGTCATTTTCTCATTTATATTGTCAAGGAAAGCTAATCTGCTGAAAATCTATTTTTCTGAAAAGACTATAGTGTTGCCACTGGTGACATAAGAAGGGCAGCAAGAGATGACCCAATTAACCTTATGTATTTCAAAATATGCCTGCATGTCATTTTACCTAAAATGGAATATAATGATACAGATATTTTTTTCTTCCAGTAATATGCCTAGTAGGATTGGGTCTGGTAGTTTTCTTCTTCAGCTTCCTGTTGTCAATATTCCGCTCCAAATACCATGGCTATCCATACAGGTAAGTCACAAATCCATTTGGCCAATCCATTCAAGTAACCTCATTCTGCCAGCAATCTGCTTCCAACTTTTTGCACTGAGACTCATGAATTTATGAACAAATAAGTTGGACCAGCGTCTGAAGGTTTTATTTGGATGAGCACATAATAATGTATGACATTCTGCATTTTAGGAGGATAATTCCAAGCAAAGTATAACTGTTTGAAGGACATTCTGTCTATCAGTAGAAACAGATAGCCTTTCTGAATGGTGATTCATTCTATAATATGAAACAGGTTGATGTTTGGGGGAGGACCTCAGCTAGAATTAAAGTAGATTGTGAAGGAAATCAGTTTATGAGTCATTTCATTTCAAGAAGATTTTGAAACTGAGTACTAGTAAGAAAAGGATATTTCCTGGAATAAATGTCCAATCTGCAAACTGATTCCAGAGTTGCAATATGGCAGAGACAACATTTTGCTTGTCAACAGAAAGTACATAGGCATTGTCCAATGAATATCAATGAAGCTTATGCAATTGTATTTCAGCTTTCAAATCCCACTATCTTTGGTGATTTGGGAAATTATCACATGTTGTTTCCAAAATTATTACATTCTGAGTATTAAGAAGAGGGCTTTTTCTCAATTTCATCCTCCAGAGAAGATCTTTGGTTCCCGCTCATATGTTGCAGTGTTACCAATAGGAATCAGCTCTATCCTGTGACCCTCAATCTGAAATTGGATCTAAAACATTTGTTAATATTACACAATGCAAGAGATTCCAATGTTACCAAATCAGTGGCTCTGAGAAAAGCAGTGCCAGTTTTCCCACTTTCCCATCTCCGTTTAACTCAACCTCTGAACTTAAGGTGCAGGTCAAGTAGCATTTTTCCCATTTTCTCTGAGTTTTCCTGGTTATTATTCTAGTAGGCATCAAAAGTAAAGCTGGGAATAAATTGAATTTTCAAATATTTCTTTTCCTTCAGTAACAAGTTTTACATAATATTTTATGTAAATATCATCAGGTAACATCAAGTAATTACTAGTGTTTTAGTGGGAAGAGAGATACTGATACAAATAGAAATAGGACTTCATTCAAAATTTCAATCATGACTCCTCTAGCCCAAGTGTTTTGGTAATTTTCCAGCTTCTAAGTATTTGGAGAGTGCCATATAGTATAAATTTAAACACACACACACACACACACACACATACACACAGACTTGAAGGGGAAAATTTGATAAACTATTGTTGAATGATCATTATGTTTTACATCCCATTTCTGTTGTTCATTGGAAACTTTTTTCTCTTCTGTTAAAAAAACAGATTTGTACAAAAATCACCCTTTATGTGGATACCCCCTTGTCGCAGGGGAAGGGTTGTGTGTTCTGTTGCAGTTGAGGGCTGTGCTGGAGATAAACCACCAGAAAGTATATCAAAAGAGTCACCCAAGCCAAACAGGTCTCATAAGAAAAGCCAAACCAAGAGTATTCAGAGACCCATTAAATATGAGACAACAGAAAAAATCCCATGCCAGATCGATTATCATCTAGCTTTACAAGGAGTGCAGCAGTTGCTGTCCCTGGGAAACAATCAAAAAGTGAGTTACAGAGTTGGAGAAAGAACCTACTCCACAAAAAACTCACCAAGAAGATTATGTGAATAGAATCTCAAACATGTCAGGGTGCTCAACAATAGGACAACAGGAATCCCACTTTCTGAGACAGCCAGTGGCATAAGCAAATGTCTGTGTTGTACAGATATACATTGGATAGCCACCTGTAATGTCAGAAGAACGAGTCAGAGTAAATTAGATATTGTCAAATGAGAGATGATCAGGTTGGAATTGATGTCCTTGGTGTCACCGAGCTATACTGGGCAGACAATGGCTTTTTCTAGTCTGAGGACTTCACTGTCTATTATTCAGACATGATACCAGGAAAACAAATGGAGTGGTGTTTATTGCAAGTAAGAAACTTTCTAGAGCAGTGGAAAATTACTCAACTTTCAGTGATTGAATTATGACCATCAGAATCAAGTGCCAAGCCCTTAAACCTTACAGTTATTCAAGTCTATGGCCCAACAATTTTGCCTCAAGAAACTCTGCAACAAGTGTCTAAAAAGACATTGTTTACATTTTGGGCAACTTCAATGCAAAGGTTGGCAAACAAGAGGAGACAGGCATTTGGTACAATTTTGCCAAGAAAATGGATTTAGGATCATGAATATATGATTCAAACAGCACAAGAGCCGCTTATGTACTTGGACCTCACCAAGTGCTGATTGTGGTTCAGATCATGAAGTGTTTGTGGCAAAGATTAAAGGACGAGGGGGGACATGATAGCAGTATTCCAATATCTCAGGGGCTGCCACAAAGAAGAGGGAGTCAAGCTATTTT
>JANHFS010002198.1:64651-81463 GCA_032467975.1 Trimeresurus albolabris
AAGTCGAGGACTACCTGTACTTTATCACTTTTTTCCTCTTTTGGGGGGGGTCACCAAGTTTTTGACACCTTTCTAGGCGACTGGTGGTACTTGGATGTTGCCAAGTGGTACAATGGGTGAAAAGGTTGAAAAGCCCTGGACTAGAAAACCTCCAAGGTCCCTTCCAGCTCTATTCTGATTGATGGATGGATGGAGTGACTGATTTCTATTTTAGCTTCCTCAAAGCCCTTTCTCTGAACAGTCTATTCACTAAGGCTGTTAAATTTCCCCTTGCAAGATGACTTTTCTTATCTAATTCCATTTTCCTTTTAATGAAAACCAGACTTTGGCTGTTGATCAGCTTTGCAGCTGACTATCTCCTAAACCATCCAAAAGTTTGAAATTAAAATCTTTAAGTGTATTGCAGTAGAGGGACTTTATACCCCAATGTTCAAGGAGTTGGCTGCCTTAATTTTCACCTTGAGCTTAATATTCTTAATAGCTTAATTAAAAATGGATATTTGTATCCAGCGGCAATTAATTTCCAATGAATTATTTTTAAATTAAAATCCAGAGGATTATATTAACTTTATGAAAATGAAAGCACAGGGATAACCCCTGTGATTTTTTTTTAATCAACTCAAGCCTGTTTTATCCCATTGTGTAGTAGTAATTGGTGCAGAAGGAAATCTTTGTTGTTTTTCGAAAGAAGAAACATTGCAAACGTAATTAATCTTAAGCAACATGGCTATATCCTGGACTTGCATTGTTACAGTCTAACATGATGAAGTGAAAGTACTTTATCAAACCTCTGAATAGTTTGAATTAGAATTGCATTTGATAGTGTAGAAAGTCCCAGTAGAAGATAATGTGTACTATGATCAATGTAGGAGAGAATGAAGTTTATAATTGTTTATATTTAGTAGTATTTAAATGGCGTGTAAATGTGGTTCATGTCTACATGTCTGTTGATATCTGTGCTGCCCCACCACACACACACGACTGTGTTTTAGTGGGTTTATTGATATTCCCCCAGAACTCCCTTCACCAAAAACCCGGAACTGTTCCAATTAATTCCAGCCACAAGCAGACCAATGCTAGTTTGTTGAAACCAGGAGAAGGACGTGAGTCATGAAGATGAACAAAAGAGTTTTCTTTTTTTTATAAAACTCCAGGTTCATTTTGTTTCTGAAAATCTTACTGTTTATTGAATATACCGCTTGGTTATAGAGAAGAAAAGCTAACTCTGAGGTTCCAACACCAATTCATAGACTTAAAACAATAGTTTTCCCAGGCAAATCCTCAACGTCTTACGTAATCCATATCAACAAATCCACTTTGTTATGGGAACCGTCTACTTCAAATCCACACCCGTTCTGGCGTCCTTAACAAGGCTTCAGGCTCCCACGGTCTGCAGCTCAATCGAAGAAGTTTCGTTTTTCCATCTACCCACTTGAAAGTAACACTTCCCCACCCCCTTAATCTAAAGGCAAGTTGAAATGCAGAGCATGTAGTTGCCAAAGTTTTATCCTTGACAACTAGCTTCTTGGAAAAAACATTCTCTCCAAGCCTTCAGACATTTGGGGTATGTAGTCATACAAATATCACTAAATCTCTGCATCCGTTAACAATAAGCATGCTAAAGTTTAAGGGGGGGTCTTGTTTATGAGTTTTGTATCCTACTTTTCCCATTTCAAAACTAAGGAATATGATCTGACTTTGAATGAAGTAATTTCATTTGTTCTGAATGGTGTGTGCGTCAGAAAGTCCAGCTACATATTGCACATTATATGTATACGTATTTTAAAATTAAGATCATGTTTTATGCACAAAACACACCCAAATAAACAGACAGTAATAATGTGTGTTCCATAATGTCCCATAACGTGAATTCCTACGTCTTTTCTCTTTCCACAGCTTATAAAAGACCATTTTACTATTAATTTTCTTTTACAACACTGTTATATAATCTTGATTTTATTTCTCCCTTCTTCAAAAGACTATAAAAAGGGGTTGGGGGGGTTGGGAGAACATAATGAGCCAGGTTCCTCTAGTAGTTAGTAAAATATTTAGATTTATTATTTAAATCAGAAGCTAGCTTTTAATAGAAAAGAGTTAAAATAAGGAGATTTGTATAATAAAACTAGTGTAGCAAGCTACTCTATAATTTGTCTCAAAGTTAGCATCGTGGCTTAGATTGCCTATTAAGCTTGCCTATGAATATCTGCACTGTTACTCAAATTTAGCCAGAATTTTTTTTTTTTTTTTGAAAAAAAGATCTTTTCTCCCAAAAATTTGGAACACACAAAGAATTGATTTCTCCCACATTATCTTCTTCTCATTCAGATTTCAGATTCTTTTCCTGGGCAGGATACTTAAATATAGAAAAAAAGCCATGGGGTTTTTTTTCTGTTTCTTACAGTTTCAATACTTTAGCGTTTTGTTTTGTAATCTGGCAAACACAGAATGACGTTACAATTGTTTTCCCTTACAAATATGAAACAAGAATTCTATTAAGCTAATTGTACCTAATTAAGCCAGTTGATGTACTAATAATAGGGTGTGTTTGTGAAAGTTTGCAAGATGGTAGGGACAATGCAGAGTTAATTCATCTCTAATCCAGATTGCAAGTAGACCAGAGGTAGGCAACCTTGGCTCTTTTATGACTCGTGGACTTCAACTGCCAGAATTCCTGAGCCAGCCACACTGAGGGGAAAGGGAGAGGTTTCCAAGCTGAGCCTGCTGGCTCAGGAATTCTGGGAGTTGAAGTCCACGAGTCAAAAAGCAACATTTTGACAAGCTGAAATAGATACAAAGTACAATCCTGTGTGTGCTACTGAGAATTCCATGGAGAATACTCTGGATAACTGATTCACAGTCATATGCACACAATATCACTTCTTTACTTCTTAAAGTTTAGTTGCAAGTGAAAAATATGGATGCAAGACCAGAGAAGTTAATCAAGCCATTTTGGTTTCTCATTGTTTCATATTTTTATTTATTCATTCTTTCATTCA
Source organism: Trimeresurus albolabris (assembly GCA_032467975.1). Classification (NCBI taxonomy): domain Eukaryota; kingdom Metazoa; phylum Chordata; class Lepidosauria; order Squamata; family Viperidae; genus Trimeresurus; species Trimeresurus albolabris. Next base: position 67,648 of record JANHFS010002198.1, read on the forward strand.
ATCAATCAATCAAATATATAGGGTTGTTTTAAATCAACATTTTTCTAATCTTATTTCTCCGATATCAGTTTTAGATATTTTACACTTTATATGAAATATCATACCAATCTTTATGTTCATTTCATATAAAACATAGTTTTTATCATCAGTTTTCCCTAATGTAACACAATTTAATGACATTTTTGCTAATATGAGCAGCTTTGTATGTATTTTCTTATGGGATATTTGCCTTGCTAAATTTGGAGGTGAAAACATTAAGACATCCACATTTCTTACATTCATTTAAAACTGCTATTCTGTATTTTCACTCATTTTAAATGTTAAATAACAAAAAGATGTTTCCCTTTATCTGAAAGTGCTACCTGGTTTAGTAGTACCAAGTTTAGATGATGATGATGATGATGATGAGTCATACCTTACGTTTGTAGTTAACAAGTAATGAGTCCATTTCAAAGAGATTTATGACACCTGTCTGAATTGTGTCAGATCTTCAGATTGGCCAAAGATACCTTCTTCTATAACCAAGAATCTTTATACATAATTTCTCTGCAATGTGACTAATGAAAACTTGCAATAGTGTCAATCTGCTTAGCCTTTAAGGAAGCAGGTACAGTCTCTGATTAAATAGATAATATATTTCCCATCAGATTACTTTTCTGATTTCCATGGAGTTAATTTTCACCAAATATCTCAGCAGGAACAATGGATTCAATGCACTGTCAGCATAATGGATCTTGTAGGTTGCCAAAAAGTACTTGGGGATTTTTCTGAAGCCTTGAAACCACCTCTGTTAAGTACTTGGTTGATGGTGATTCTTGGAGAATTGTTCCTGAATGCCTTTTACCTGCTTCCAAATCCATGAGAGATCCTTTATAAACCAAGCTCTGCAAGTTGCAAAAGTATCTGGAGTGCTGCTGGCATAAAACAAAAGATTGTTGTAACTCAACATAGCTAAAAGTTCAAATTTATACCATGGTGGTATGATTGGCAATGTGAGCTGACTTCTCCACTCTTATTGCATCCACAAACAGAATCCAACTGCATTGTTTAAAGTCAACCAATCATTTTTAGGGAAAGTTGGCCAGAAAACTGTCAGCTGAGCTGTTGCTAGATTATCAATATTCAATATCTATATGAAGCTGCTGTGAGAAGTCATCCACCAGTACAAGGTAAGGTATTCAATATATGGATGATACCTTAACATCTCAATATCTGCCCAGCATCGAATGCCTGGAAACAATTAGGACCAAAATGGGAGGGGGGGTCTTCTCAAATGGAATAGTTGCAGATTCGAAAACCAGTTTATTCTGGAAGTAGTTCATCTTAGGTCTGGGAGGAGGATGTAATCTCCCAGAAAGATCTGGCTTGCAGTCTGAAGTTCTGCTGAACTTCCAACTTTGTTTCAAAAACAGATGGAGGCAATGATCAGATGGGCCTTTGCACTATAGTTACTGTATGTCCATTTCTGGTACAAGAGGCATTGCTTTCTCTGTTGACAACCATCTTGAAGTTGATTTAGTAAGTGCTGGTTTGAATAATTATGGGCATTCCTTGCCCACTATGCTGGGAGCTTCATTGCCTGCCAGTTAGTTTCAATTCAAAGTGTTGGCCATCACCTTTAAAACCCCACATTACAGCCTGCTTTAGTTGAATCCAATAATTAGAACAGAACAGAACGGAATAGAATAGAATAGAGCTGGAAGGCACCTTGGAGGTCTTCTAGTCCAGCCCCCTGCTCGCGCAGAAGAACCTATACCATATTGTAGAAGAGTATTCCCTCTACTGAGATGATGTCATTTGCAGAGACCTCCTAGCTGAATTTTCTCAGACATTCCTCTCCCTAGTGGAATAGTCCATCCCCAGACAGCTAAATGATTCTCTCATTATACATTCAAAGACCTGTGAATCATGGCTCTTTAAAAATGCTTTAGAGGATGGATGAAGCTTATACTGGTACATTGAATTAGGGGCATTAGATATTATAAGACTCCACTTAATTATTTTGTCTACTTTTTTCAGTATGGATTTGTTATTAGCTACTCAGGAGTGACATATAAACTAGAACTAACAAATAAACCATTATTAGGAGAAAATACATTATATTACAATTTACAATTAGCTCCTATTATATTCAGGCTCCTTCCCTAATTGTGTGTATCTTGAAATAACACAAATATGTCTGGTGAACATGTTTTTTCTTCTGCCATGACCCAAGATGCTACCATCATTTCTTTCTTAGTCTAAGAATGATACAGCTTTAAGTCATCCTTAGCTGTATTGGTATTAAATTAGTACGTTCCCTCTTATTACAACATTGCCTAAGGGTGCTCCCCCAATCTGTTAAGCCATTGTCTCCCATTAACTTGGAGGCAAGTCAGATGACTGCTGTGACTTGAAACAGAAGTGATAGAAGCAAGATAGGGATTAGCTATAGAAGGACTACCAGATTTGGGCCATAAAATTCCAAATGGCCACTAGATAGCAGAAGAAAGTTTGAATTTCCTATATCACTTGCTGTTATTAAGTAATAATTCAGTTTTTTGCATCTAATAGCTTTAGGCAATGACTGTCCCCTGCACAAAAGAAAAAAAACAAAAAAAAACAAAAAAAAAACTCAGTGGTGGATAAAGAACAGTTCAGTTCATCAGTTGGGAAAGCCTCTGAGAGTTTGTTATATAGTTCTCTATAGGTTGATCCAAAATAACTGCTTCTATTATCTGACTGCAGTTTCACTGATATTAGAAGAAATAAGTCAGTTTTGCAGGAGATGCTTGGATTAGAGACACATACACGGAATGTAAGGATATAATTGTGTGGTCTCTAAATGGAAGAAATGGAAATTCAATTACAGGTAGAAAATGTTGTTATATCACAATTTCAAGAAATGTTGTTGAAGTGCATTGGCTGCATTGATTCTGTGCTTTACTCACTCTTTTCTCATAAATTTCCAGTCTTGTGCAAAGAATGCATCTTTGAGAAACAGAGTTGCCTGAGCAGGGGGTTGGACACGATGACCTCCAAGGTCCCTTCCAACTTTATTATTATTATTATTATTATTATTATTATTATTAAAAATCAAATTAATATTTTGATCCTACATTTTTAATTAAGTTACTTAAACATTACATTTTTTTATTTTGTTACCACAACATTCAAAATCATTTTCAAAGATTCTGAATATAGAATCATAGAGCTATATGATTGCTTTGGAGTAGAAAACCTCTAAAATGAATGAATAGAATTTTTTTTATTCAGTTTGAAGGAATGAAATTAGTGTTAACAACTTTTTGCTTATTAGGTTATTGAATTTGCATATCACTGTAATAGAGGTTTAAGTTTTTAAAAAGTAGCAATCAAATTTAATCATTTTGTTAAAAAAAATTAATTTATGATGGATAATGCACCTGGAAAATTTGTGGACAAAAGTTTTGGCAACACAGAGTTTTTCCAAAGATAGGCTCAGATTAAGTCCTGAGACGGATGGGGAAGGGGGAAGATGTTTTACGATAGACACATCGTGGAATCTTTCTGCATCTATCTAGGTTAGAAGAGTATAGTTTAAGTGTGGCAAGATTCTATCATTAGGTGTAAGCAAATAAAGAATTGGATTCAAGGATCTCATTGTGTTTTTCTTTGGGCTTGGGCATGACAATATCTCTATAATATATCTTGGGCTCAACTTGATTGTTTAGTTGACATCTTCTGCAATGTTGACAAATATTTCCTTTTCTGGACATGTAATCTGATTTGATAGCCAACCCACCTCCCAGCCACTCACCAATCAACTGCAAAATCCTTCATGAAATATTCATTTAGCTGGAGAGGAAGAACTCACCCAATGGTTAAAAAAAATACTTTTATCAAGTTCTCAGAAGAAATCTTGGTAAATTCCTGATTCCTAAGATTCCAAGAAAACACTATTTCCAACTCTTACTATAAAAGTGCTGTTCAAAATGTGTAAAACATGGACATCAATGGATGCCTTTTATAATTTGATGGAAAAGAAAAACTATAGATTATCTCTGTCTCTGGACTCTCTATGCATTCAGTGTTTCAATAGATTGACAGCCTTTTACCTTAAGGTTTATCTGGAGCCAGTAATACAAAGTCTCTAAAGATTAAGTTGAAGAAAGCTAAATATGTAATAAAAGATGAAAACAGCTGGAGAGGCCAGTGTTTTTGTTGCAGAAAATTGATAGTACTCACATTAAATGACTTATTTAATCTTTGGTTTTTTAATCTTGAAGATCTAAGCTTTATCAATCCTTAAAACTACTATGTTGACCTAACAGACTCTTGCTATAACAAATGTTCAAGATGAACCAAATCATAAGCAACTGGATTTGTTAATAATAGCAATTCTATCAAAATTATTTGTCTTTCAGTTTGGATGACATTTCTACCAAAGATTAATTTATTTTCAAACCAAAGTTCAGAGACCCATAAATGAGAGAGTTTTCTTAAAGTTAAATATTGAGGCTCAAAGTATTCAATATGTCCTGTTCCTAAGTAGATGAAAAAGGAAAAAGGACAGAAGTGGATATAAGGACAATATGCAAAAAGTCCTGTATATCCATATGTTGAAATAAGCATTCTGAGAATAGTACTCCCCACACATCTGGAAAGAGCCAGATGAATGAAGCAAAATACAATAATAGTGCCAATAACTGTCAGCAAAATCTGCTTAGTTACTGCAGCTGAACTGCCATTGGCAAAGTAAAAGTAATTTTTAACAAATAAGAAATCTGATTCATGAGTTTAATAGTAACCAATGAAGAAAATAGCGAAATTGAAGTGATTAAGAAAATTTTCCTATACTCTTATTCATGATAAGTAGAGTTCACTCACTAATGTTATAAGAGGGAAGATTCTGGCTGAATCCACAGCACATGATTTCGATCCAGAAGATCACAGAGTCAATCTTTCACCCAATTGGCAACTATAAGTGAAGTAAGAGTGAGCTGGAGTGAATGAGCTGCTGATCTGACCCAATAGGAATGTCTTCTGACATTCAAGGAATCCTGAATTCTGGTCCTACCATTCTTGAGAAAGTGGTATGATTTTGTCTTCTTTGTATTTATTTATTAAATTTCTATGCTGCCTATCTCACTGATACATCGACTCTGTGCAGAATAGAAATATTTCCATAAATGTTCTCAAGAAGGAAGAACAAGAAAGACTTTAACCTTATAAAAAGCTGCTAGTTTGGAAGCCTGTCACTTCAAAGATGTCTTGGTTCCTCCCAGTGACTTAGCATGAATTCTTTTTCTACAATAGCTTTAGGTCACTTTCATTTAAAAAATAACAGAGCCACCTGCTAGAGGAGACAGCCATCAAGATACACCTGAACAATTCTAGTGCGTACATGAACAGGTAGGGAATGATTTTGAAGCAAAAAAATTCAAGTTTTTTCAAATGCATCTGCATTTCACAAATAATACAGCTTCTTTCATCACCCATTAAAACAATCTGCAAACTTCACTCATTAGTTTAAGGTAAGGATTTTTCATAGGGAGGAAATAAAAAAAGTCAAGATGGGGCAACAACTTCAACCTTAGTTCTAATGTAAAGCTTATTTTATGTGTATCCCTTTCCCTTTTCTTCATTCTTTGTCTTATTCATTTTACCAAATTAATACAGAATGCAACCAGGGAGGAAAAAGGTGGCCACAACTCTGAGTTCAAAATCCTGCCACTTTCTAATGTGTGTTGTAATGATTTCATTGTGTGGTTGTGGCTACCATCTTAACTTTTCTGATCACCTCCCTTTGGATACTGGCTAAGGTGCTGGATTGGAAAGTAGAAAAATTGATTCTGTCTTAGGCATGGAAGCTGACTAGACAAATTTGGATCAATGACTCTGTTCTCAACCCACCTCATGAAGGTGATTGTTGTGGGGAAAAAATAAGAGGAGGAAGTAATATGTATACTATCTTGAGTTTCACAAAATAAAGGTGAGGTATAAATCTAACAAGAAAAGAAATGTTTAGTTAACTTTGTCTAGAACTTTGTCTCAGTATGGACAGTTGACCCTCTAATAAGTAGTTCATGAGACAGGGGAAATAGCCTAAGTAGAGAAAGTTAACTCAGTTTGGTATCCACACAGCATGCTTATTTTCCTCATGTCCCAATTAGGTATGTTGCCTGATTGATACATGTGTTCTGTGATACATTGCTATGGTTTAATTAAATCACTGCTTGCAGGGTTCATGCATTACCATGAAGCCCTTGACTACACTGAATTATCCAAAAGACTATACTGAATTCATGGTTTAGTTTGATATGATACTCAGATACTGCACAGATACTCAGATATGGGTGTGTAGAGATAGATCCTTTCACTGCTTATTAAATTTGAAATTATGTGCACCATGTGAGTCTTACTTTTCAGTAAGCATGCAAAGGGCTTTTTTATGAATAACGTAATCTCTAAGACATTCTAAGAATTTATTTTCGCACTGCAACAAATCAACATTCTTAGTCTAAGATAAATCAGTCAACAACATTGTTTTCCCAGGTATCATTCACACTGCCTATGCTTGTTCTCTCTGATCATAATAAGAATTTCCATTGTCAAAAAAAGATGGAGAAGAAATAGAGACACCATTATCAGAGAAAGCAAAGAAAGAAACAGCTTGGTAGTGATGTATTTGGAGTTCTCTCCAGCAAAGAAGGTTAAAAAAAACACAATGAAAGTATTAATTTACACATTTGTGGTTCATTTTATAAAAGTTTTTGCACGGGAACCTGCTTGCTTTCCTAGTCTTTTTGAAGAAACTGGCTTTACATGGGAGAGACATATTAATCATCTGATGAAGAAACATTCTTTTCAATATATGAATATAATTTTTCTCTGCTTATTGTTAAAAAGATACACTGTTAGATTCTGCCCCAGGTTACTACATAATAGTGTTATACAGATAATCCTGCTGCAATGTGACATTTGCATTGGAAGTCTATTGAATGGGCTTGATACATTGGTATTTTTCTTATTTTAAATTAACAACCAGGCTTTCAATGTAAATGAATACCTAGACTTAAAAATGTAAAAGTCCACTCTGATTCAGCTATTGTCTGTCTCAGATATGTCTGTCCCATCCATATTTAAAATCCACATCAATTGTTTCCTGTTGTTCCCTTCATTTCTTTCCTCTAGAATACAGCTAATATAAAACATTAGATTCTATAAAAGGGGAGAACTTTTAGCCAAGTTTGACGGAAACACATTGTCCTCAAAAACTAAACTGGGTCACCAGGAAAATCCATGTCTGTAAGTTGAATGGGGAAGTGAAAAGAAAAAGGCAGCAACCACTTAACCATTTCCATATTATTGCCAAAAAGAATGTATAGATTCTCATGTCCCCGAAGTGACAGCCTTTTGAGGCAGACTAGACTGGAAACCAGGGTTATGAATGCTAATGCTATTTTTATTATAAGTCTACAGAATCTTGCAAATCTGAGTGTGCTTCCTCTCCCTTTATCTTCAAAAGAACAATGGAAGTTTAAGCCTGAGATTATATTTCTAAGCCCGAGATTATATTGGACTCAGATTTCCTTTTCCAGCCATTGTCTTTGTTGTCTCAAAGGCGCTTTTACAAAAGGCCACTGAACTTCATTTTTTCTTTGAGGAAAGGACATTTCTCTTCTTATTCAAAAAGCTTCTTCAGTTCTGACTGGTGTGTTTGTGGGGAAGGGGAAATGTGGGGATTTATATTCCTCATCCCTCCCCCACATTCAATCAGAACTCAAAGAAGCATCTTGGGTGAGAAGCAAAATATCTTCCTCAAGGAGAAAGAAAAAGTCCAGTGGCCTTTTGAGAAAGCACCTTTGAGACAACCATGACCTGGATGACTAAGAATCTCCATAGACATAGTCTTTATTGCAGCTCTTCTTCAGCTTCTCAAGGTCATTCCTAAATTAAGAGTTAAACTCATCTTTGGGGAGTCTTTATATATACAGTAGATAGAGTTTATATACAGATAGAGGTTTGGGGAAAAAAGAGATGGGATTGCAAATTCTCTATTGCCTACTGTTAGTTTTCCCTTGGTATTTTTCTTTTAATGAAAAGAAGAGTAATTGTTTCTAGGGGAAGAATGACAACTCAGGAGTATCTTTCCCACAATTTATTTTCTTTTTATTACAGTAGGACTTTGTAATAATCTCTTGTTGCCTCTTCTGATTTAATTCTTGCTTAAATCAATCAATAACAAAAATAGTTAGATGCTAGGAACATTTTGTTCCATATGTTGTTCTCACTACAGATTGGGCAATAATACTGAGGAGAAAAATTGCAGGCAAAAAAGGAAGCTTATACAGTCTCTGCTGATTTTTTTTTTAACTCCTCATTTCAATGCTGAGCAATTGATTTTAAATTATTGGTCACACAGTCAGCCACATGTAAACACTGGATTTGTCATTTTTGTCATTATTATTAGTTTTTTTATCCTGACTTTTTATATGTAACTCAAGGTGGTGAACATACCTAATCTTTCTATCTATTGTTCTGTTGACAAAATGTTGGTTTTTGAGTGGATAGTCCATGTTTGTGGTAAGAAACTATTTTAGTAGCTTTTTTGTGTAGCTCCAAACTTCATGTTGTTCTTCTATGTCTTTTTTGCCAGATAGCATATTATAATGCCAAGATTTTGGTCTTCAGCTCTTCCCCATCTTATATTTATTGTTTGGTACAAGCTACAGTATGTGCAGGAACTCCTTCTATAGAGCTTAAGTCTGCTGCACATTTGAATTTGGATTTTTTGAAAATTCCTAATTTTTATTGCATACATGACAGGCTCAAATCTTATAACTTTTAAGATTAGACAGTTGCTGAATTATAAACAGTGTACAGTTTTACTCTTGATCAAGTCCAAAATCAGAATTTTAGGGAAAATAAGATCACAACATGTCTGCATTTTAGTAACAAATAATATAGTAATAGTTTAAATCAGTCTATCAAATTCTGACCCATCTCCACATTTATGGATATGCCATGTGCTTAGCACTTTTGCATTTTCCAGTGTTTTATTATCCTTTTCCTGATGAACTACCATAATTCTTTCAAAATCTGCATTCAGCCTTAATCAGTACAATCCATAAAAGATTTAAGTTTCTTTAGATATTGCTGAGTGTTTGAATCACAGCTTATATTTTTGTCCAGAAATTATAAAGTTAAAACTTATTTTATTTCTTATAATACAAATTCTCCAAAACCTTTGGGAGATAACTCAGTGTTAATATTAATAATGTCTACTAATTTATGCAGTGTTCTTAAAAACAAGAAGAGACAAAGCAAGGATCGGCACTCAAAGACTAACAGATAAAAATGCCTTTGAAGAATGAGCATTGAAATTCTTATCCTGTGATTCCTTGGTGCCCCAATTTACATTTGCTTTTTTTCTACAATGATATAGGGAACAGAATTGAGGACTACCTTTTGTTTCCTTGTCAGGTTCCCTGGGATATGCAAGGCATATAAGAAATGTAATTGCATTGTCAGTATTCATTAAACTGAGCTGCAGTTCTCTTTCCATCAGGAATGGAAGTACAGAGAATCATCCTGGTTTCTCTAGGAAAAATTGTTTGAGTTTTCTACAAGGATGGGAATTAGTTTTTTACATATTTATTTTTCTTTCATATATTTTTACTTTTTATTTTTCCTTTTTCTTTGAAGTATTTACTCTTTTTTCTAATCTCTTTTCTTTAAGATTAGTTTGTATGGAATGTTATTATTATTATCCAAATTCTTAATCAAAATTAAATAGATATAGATATAGATACAAGAAAGTCTATTAACTTGTATCTTGTAAGATTTTTAACCTATGCAAATAAATAATGTCTATTTTTAGGACTATTTAATAACAGAGATAACTTGGATCTAGATAACAAAGCTGTGAAGCGAGCATGAGAAATGTAGTGGCTTTTTTATTTTGTTTATCCTGTCTCAAAACGTCATCTTATTCTGCTACCACTGTCTTTTTGAGCATCCAAGCCACAAGTTGAATTTTCATGGTTTGCTGCATCTGTGAGAGTTAAGCCAAACACCTGTAGTTCTCAGCACAGAGATGTCATTTATGTCAACAACCAACAACCACTCAGCTTCAAGACCATGAAGCAAAGAGTCTATTGAAAGTTAGAAAAATAAGGTTGACATAAGAAGAAATTGCACTTTTACACTGACAATGGGCAAACATCTCTTTCATATGGCTTCATACTGGTTGTAATATTGTAAAAAAAATTATCTAGTTCTGCCATGCCAAGCTGAGCATTTGTGAGACATCTCCCAAGTCATAGCCTTGACAAACCTTTAAAGATGAAAATATTAATTGGGCTCCTATAAAGGATATAACTTCAGAGCAAAAATTGAAAACAAGACTAACAATTTTTTTCACCTTCAGGGATACTATTCTACTGAGAAGTTAATGACCACTTGCTTAGCCGTTGTTTGATAATACAATAGCACTGAACAAATGGTGGTTATGACTATTCCTTGGCATTTCCACTGTCCCACTACCCCCACAGTCATGTGATTATGATCTGGGCATTTGGCCACTGGCCTCCACTTATGACATTTGCAGCATCCTGCAGTCATGTGATTGTGATTTGAGACCATCCTTTCCAGCTTTCTCACAAACAATTTCTCAATTTTTGAATAGGAAAGCTGGGCAGGAAAGTTTGCAAGTTGCTTTGGTAAATGTCTCCCACCTGTGCATCCTCCCCAAGTCTTGCTGCACTCATGTCATGCCTTCCATATCGTTCACGTACTGTCTCCCACCTAACAGCAACCATCCCAACCTCTGCTGTACCTGTTCCATAGCTTCTCCGTCACCCAAGTACATTGTCCTATCCAATAGCAGCCATTTACCTCCCTGCCAGTTTGCTTGCAAGGCCCCTAGGAATTGCCATTTCCTGCTAACTTCCCCACTGACTTTGGTTGTTGGAAGCCTGCAGGAAGTTGTGAAGAGGTGCCTATTTAACAACTCACAACTCTTCCTAATTACAGCAACAGGGCTAGCTGTTACTAAGCAATGCAATTAGAAAAATTACAAAATTACAAAAATGACTCAAGTAGACTTTCCCCCAATTAACATGAATGTAAAAAATGTAAAAAAGAGACTTTTTCAGACTTTCAGGATTCTGCTATTATATCCAATTTAAATAAAAGTAGCTTTTAATCTTCCTATTCCTTGATCTGCTCTTACCTGCTTATAAGAAATTTGAAAGTGAACAATTTTTTAATTGAGGGAAGGTTACTTGTCTTTTCTGACTTATGTGCATTGAATAAACTTTTGAAGTATCATAAGTTTCTCCATGTCAGTAACCTGAGCTACTGGTTAATTATGTTTTTGACTGATGATCCTATGTTTATAAGTAAGAAATCACATCTATGAACTGACTATATGGACCCTTTCATGCAAAGTGAGATTCAATTGCTGAACTAGTAATATACAGTAATTCGCAGTGTGAAAAACAGTCATAAGTCTTTTTTTCTCAGATCATTGTAACTTTGAACAGTCACTAAATAATTGGTTGTAAGTTGAGGGTATTCATATTATTATGAGTATTATGCCATTGCTATGTAAGTATTTTGGAATAAATATGTAAATGTGGATCTGTAGATGAGCTCATTATGATGCTAATACCAGTAGCAATACAGTGGCTCATTGATCTCATAGGTAAACCAATTTTCCTAATGATTATTTTTGAAACTTATCAAACTTTTTCTTCATCTGGTTTAATTGTCATTGTAAAGTGGGGGGGGGAATGGAACAGCTTCTGAAAAAGCTACTTGACAGTGAAATAACCACATTTTACGTGAGAATGATATATGCTTAAGTACAAGTTATTTATCATCCATGTCCTTTGATAGCCTTTAATTTTATTTTTATGTGTAGCAATATCATATATATCAGCAAAACCCATTTACAAATGTCAAAATGTATATTCCTAGCAGGCATCAGAACCCCAATATAAAATTTCCGTTACTTAATTTTTTTTAAGTAATAGAGAAAAATTTTAAAAAAATTTCTCAAGAAAAAAACCAGAACCTTTAGGAAGAATGAAATATATATACCCTTTATATTTAATGCCCCTCATTTTGTTACTCTATAAAATATATTATGTTCCCTGTATCCTTCAATTCCAATTATTCTTAAATCTGACATTTTGGACAAGTTCTTCATTCTTCTCTACTAAATGGCTTTAACCACCCTTGTCTGTCACATTTTTAGGCTGCAGGAAAATGGGAGCAGATTCACCATTCTCTAGATTAAAAGTTGACAAGAACTAACAGATCCTCCTTTTTGTGTAAAAAATGTCAGTGCATTCTGCAGGAAAAAAAAAGTATTTGTTGCCATTGCATTTGAGAGTTGTTCTCTGAACATTAAGTACAATAATGTGATCAAGTGTTTTTTGTACAGTATATAGTAGGAGGAATATTTGAATTGGACAGTTGAGTGAAGGTTGAGTCAACTGATTCAATTATTTGACTTTAATTTCAGAATAAAATATCTAAAGCTACTTACAGTATTAACATATTGGTTAATGCTCTTAAATGATTTCTTTCAAAAAAATCAGACTTGATTCTATGTTTTAAAGTTTGCAAATCTGAACAAATACATTTGGGGAAAAATGTTTGAAAGTTTGAATAAAATTACTTCCACTGAGTTGTAAGTCTAAATCAGATTGGATCATTTTTTGGAGATGATTAGAAAATTTGTATTGGATGAATGCTTGTTTATACATATCTACCAAACAATATTATATACGCAGCTTTAAATTGTAAATTTTCAAGATTAACTACCAGTATCTCAACTCTTTACAAGATCAATTTATTTATTATTTAAACTATTAGGATTTTTATAATAATATCATCTATGCTTAGGTGTATTTACCAAAACATGGTATATTGCAAGGAAAGACAATGATTACAAAACTCTCTCCCAAAAAATTTATTTATTTGTCCCATCTATTATTTTACAAATAACTCAAGACAGGGAACATATCCTTCTTCTTCCCATTTATTCACAACAACAACCCTGTGAGGTGAATTGGAGTGAGAGAGAATGATTGGCCCAAAATCCATCATCTGGCTTTCATGGCTAAGGCAGGACCTGGATTCACAGTCTCCTGATTTCTAGCCTGGTGCCTTCACCACTAGACTAAACTGTCTCACACTTAACTGCTAAACCAATAAAACAGACATGGACAACTAAACCCAAGCAATTTTAACAATCTTTCAAATCAAGAACTACAACTTACAAAATGATGCACCTACATTTTAATGAATACAAAACAGGCATTTAAAAAGTGCCAAGAGGAATAATGAACTCCTATACAGGTAATCTTACCGCAGTTTGTTTAATGACTGTTCAAACCTACAGTGGCACTGAAAAAAAGTGACTTATGACCGTTTTTCACACTTATCACTGTTGCAGCATCCTCATGGTCATGTGATCAAAATTCATATGCTTCACAATTGACTCATATTTATGATGGATACATGTGATCATGGGATCACATGGGATCATATGATCACCTTTTGTGACCTGACCAGCAAAGTCAATGGAGAAGCCACATTCCCTTAGCAACTTTGTTATTGCAATGATTTGTGACCACAAAGGTTGTAAAATGCAGCAAAAATCACTTAACAACTGTCTCACTTAGCAACAGAAATTTCGGGCTAAATTGTGGTCGTAAGTCAAAGACTACCTATACTGACATACTCAGTGCTTTTTTTCTTTAAAAAAAAAAAAGGTGCCGGAACTCACACATGTCATACAACCTGCCTTGCCTACCCTACAAGGTTCCATCCCAAAAAG
>JANHFS010002198.1:105768-115809 GCA_032467975.1 Trimeresurus albolabris
TGTATGTGTTTCACTTTGAAAGCGGGCAACTAAATTTCATTTTTGATGTGTGCCGTTGTGCCCACAGTAAAAAAAAAATGACAATAAGGTTATCATATCTAATTATTACTCATTGTTTTTTAAATACATGAACCCAGACAACATGCTGTTTGCTAAATATTAAGAATGTTATTTTAAAAAACCCTAACTATATAAAAATTATTTTTTATGAATTAAAGAGATATATAGGAGGGGAAGGCTTAACCCTCTTTTTCTTGTCTTGTCTCCCTTCTCTCCAGGGTTACGACAGGTTGCAGAAACATTCCGTGGTTCACTATGATCCAGATCTACCCCAGGACTTCACCAGCGACACCTTAAAATCGCGGCACCAGCAAAGAAATAGCAACCAGCATCACCACGACTGGTCATTGACCTCTGAGCCTGGAGCGACTTCTCAAGCTTGCTTCCTTCCTCCAGAGCCAAACCGAGAAGTCACTAATTCCCCTAAGGTCTCGGGGTCAGAGGCCGGACTCTCGTTCAGCAAATCCCAAATTAAGAAGGCAAATTCCAACAGCGCCTGGGCTCAGCTGACGGGCGGTAGTAACAAAGATCTTTCCCCTTGCACTGCAACCCCAGGGTCAAACACGCTCGGAGTAGCTTCCCAGACTGGCAATGTGGTTGACTGCAGTGGATTTTTGAGTCCAGAGGCCGGGGGGCAGGTAGACCCCCTCGATCAAACCAGCACCAGCTCGAAGAAAAAGTCCAGTAAGAAAGACTTAAGCCACCAGACCGTCCCAAATACGGACCTAGAATGGATGAAAAACACTCCAAAGTCATTGGAAGCCCAGCCCAACAACCACGTGGACGGGAAGAAGGAATCCAGCGCGAACAAACCGCCGTCTCCCCGACAAAGCCCAAACTCTGCCAACCTTTCTGAAAACGATCCAAGCCATGTGCGGATTACTATCCCGATCAAAGGTCCCATAGGGGAACCCCCTGGTCACAAACGGAAGAAAAGACAGTCAACCAAAATGGCTCCTGAGAAGACCATCATGGAGAAATCTCCATTTTCTGGGCACCCTGTAAGCAGCGATGTAGTAGTCGGCCGGAGTAGCAACCAAGCCGACTTGTCTAAGAAAGATCCCCGTATTACAAAGCCGGGGAAAAGTCCCGAGATCGAATCACCGTCAGTGGTACCCAGTGAAAAAAACGAGATGACCAATAAATTGCCCTCAAGCAATGCGAACAGGCTTAGAAAGACCACAACCGTCACATCTGTTTCGGTGACAAATGATATCCCTGCTCTCAGCAAGCATTTGGAGATTCAGCACCCCAAATTTTCAGCCAAACGAAGGTGGACTTGTAGCAAACCTAAAAACGTGTTCCGGGAACCTTCTCTGGGTCCATCTGAGAAGCTGATGATAGAGCCTCCATCTGCTTATCCCATAACGCCGTCCAGTCCTCTCTATACCAACACAGACAGTCTGACTGTGATCACTCCTATCAAGAAGAAGAGGGGCCGACCCAAGAAACAGCCTTTGCTCACCGTCGAGACCATCCACGAGGGAACGTCCACCAGCCCGGTCAGCCCGATCAGTCGGGAGTTCCCGGGTACAAAAAAAAGAAAGAGGAGACGAAGCTTGGTCAATCTGGCTCAGATGCCTTCAGGAGAAGAAAACTCGTCCGGCGAGTTGAAATTTCACAAAAAGGTGGGCAAGCTCGGCGTGCTGGATAAAAAGACCATCAAGACGATCAACAAAATGAAAACCCTCAAGAGGAAGAATCTCTTGAGCCAGATCTTGTCGTGTTCCAGTAATATCGCTTTGAAAGCCAAAACCCAGCCGCCAGCCAGCTCGGGAGCTCCAACAATTGACGCGAGATTAGGAAAGCAAATCAACGTGAGCAAACGAGGGACGATCTACATAGGCAAGAAGAGGGGGAGGAAGCCGAGGTCGGAGGTCCAGTCTCCGCCGGAAGACCCGAAGACGGTTGTCAAACATTTGAGGCCTATCTCTAGCCAGCCTGATCACCCAGCCGTGCCTTTAACCTTGCAGTCCCTCGTGACGTCCTCACCAGCAACGGTTCACCCGCTCTCAATGCAGCTCGTGGGGTCTCACGGCAACCTTAGCCCCGCCAGCACCGAAACCAATTTTTCAGAGTTAAAGACGATGCCAAATCTACAACCCATCAGCGCGCTCCCCACCAAAATTCCGAAAGGAATCCACGGCGGGACTTGGAAGTTGTCCCCACCCAGGCTCATGGCCAACTCTCCTTCCCACCTCTGCGATATCGGTTCTCTGAAGGAAATCACCTTGTCTCCTCTGAGCGAGTCCCACAGTGAAGAAACCATACCGAGCGACAGCGGCATCGGCACGGACAATAACAGCACGGCGGATCAAGCCGAGAAGACGTCAGAATCCCGCCGAAGATACTCCTTTGATTTCTGTAGCCTGGACAACCCGGAAGCTGTCCAGTCGGACACCAGCAGTAAGAACAGGCACAGCCACCGGCCCAAGCATCTCATTGTGGAGAACTTTCTCTCCCACGAGTCCATGAAGAAGCCAAAGCACAAGAGGAAGCGGAAAAACCTACAGAACAGAGACGATCTCCAGTTCCTGGCTGACCTGGAGGAGCTCATCAGCAAGTTCCAAGTCTTCAGGATTTCTCACCGAAGCTATACCTTTTATCATGAGAATCCGTACCCCAGCATTTTCAGGATCAACTTTGATCCCTACTACCCTGTGCCATACATCCAGTACGACCCATTGCTGTATCTTCGCAGGACCTCCGACATGAAGTCTAAGAAAAAGCGTGGACGGCCTGCCAAAACCAATGACACCATGACGAAGGTGCCTTTCTTACAAGGGTTTGGTTACCCTATTCCCAGCGGGAGTTACTATGCACCCTACGGAATGCCTTACACATCAATGCCTATGATGAACCTGGGCTACTACAGTCAGTACCCGGCCCCGTTGTACTTGTCTCACACCCTCGGCACGGCGTCTCCTTTCATGAGGCCCGCTGTGCCCCCTCCCCAGTTCCATCCAAGTTCACACATGAAGATGCCCAACACTGCCAAGCATAAAGCCAAGCACGGCGTTCACTTGCAGACGCCCGTAGGGATGGGCCTTGGAGACGTCCATTCCTCACTGACCTCCGCCAAGGTTTCGGGGGCCAGCTTATCCGGTGGGCGACTTCACAAAAGGAAACACAAACATAAGCACAAACACAAGGAGGAGCGGATATTGGGGGCTCACGAGGACCTCAGTAGCCTCTTTGCCAGCAAGACTCCCGGTTTCTCCAGCCATTCGGTGGGCGAGAGGCTAAACGTCTCCGAAAAAGACCTCTCCTTGTTGACGGAGAAAGTCAAACACAAGGACAAACAGAAGCACCAGCACTGTGAAGCTGGGCACAAAGGGTCCAAGAGTAGCTTTGAGGTGGACACCCTCTCTACATTGTCGCTCTCCGACACCCAACAGTGGGCCCCGGGCAAGGATAAGAACACCTCGAGCGGCGATGAGCCCTGCATGAAAAAGTATGCTGGGAACGCGGACAGCAATACGCGGACCGATGCGATGGATGTCTTTGGCGAGATGAATTCTGGGAGTGACAAGCGAGACGGGGACCCCAGTGGAGCGAAGAGAAGGAGCTTTGACGGATTTGGGACCTACCGGGAGAAGGACTTTCAGACGTTCAGAGCAAGTCGGAAGGACAGGAATGTCTACGATTCCTCAGCTGTTTCAGGTAAGAGAATTCTTCCAGCAGTCGAGTATCTCTCCTGTTCCATCTCTTTCTAGATACGCAGATGACTATTCCATGCTGTTTAACTGCAGTTATATATAATCAGTTGTGATTATTAAGAACATTAAAAATAAAATTAAAACGATTCCTGGGTAAATTCATATCTAAAAATTACGGCACGTAAGAACACCAGGAGACTTTAAAAATCTATAAAAGTTTTAATTTAAAATTCATCAAGCTTTCGCCGGTCCACTGCCGACTTCTTCAGGATAAAAATGCAGTCAATGGGATAACTATTTATGGAGGTGGTGCCTTTTGCACCCAACTCCTTGATCTTATGATTGGGCCCAGCTGATGTACCTGCGTTTGGATTCTAGATCTTATATTGCAAGTCATCGTGTTCTTGCTTTTTCCCTTCCCTCTGTTTTCCATTGGTTTCATGTCAGGGTTGTTACTCTTAGCCTTGATAACTCTTTGGTGTGCATTCTCCCCTCCCTTCTTTCTAATAGTTGATATCCTAACTTCATCCGCCTCTTGCTCCTTATCATTGATCTTCTCTGTTAATCCCCTTTCACTACGTTCTTCTATTTTACATAGCTTTGTCAACTCATCACCAGATGTTCTCATCCAGCTCACTTCCATCGGAGCTCCCCCTCCCCTCTCCTCATTTCCAACTTCCTCCCCCATTCCTTCGTCCTCGGTGTGTGCAACGCTCGAGTCTATTGGCGATTTACCTCGTTGGGAATGTGTTATGGATGCGGAATGCATATCAGTGTTTATCCCCCCTTCCTTCTCATTTTTTCTTTCATGTGATATTATTAACCTAGGGGGAGCGTTCCCTTTCTTACATTTCTTCTCTATCTCTAAAGGGTGCACAACCATCTTCCATATATCCTTCTCCACCTCCTCTATCCTACTCTCCCTTTTTTTTCTCTTCTCCTTTCTTTCTCACTTTCCACCTAAACTCATCCTCATCAGGGTCTCTCACTTTTAACGACTCTATTCCAGCCGCTCCGTCCCAAATCCCCTTATCTCCATCTTCAATCCCCTCCCCCATTGCTCTCAATTCGGGTATTCTCCCTTCCGTGTGGGTGTGTGTACAGTCATTCCAGAAGTCCGCTTGGTGCCTTGATCGCCTGCCTCGACGCTCGTCCTTGCAATTCCGTCACCCATTCTAGCGCGCACATGCGCGGCGGTCACCTCCGGGCTCCGCTCGATCTCTCGATCGCAATCAGCTGCCTGTCCCCCAGTGCTCGTCCTTCCAGCCCCGTTATTTCTCTTAACACGCAATGTCTCCATTTCGAGAGTGGGAGATTTCTTCTTCCTTCTATTTATCATAGGGAACGCTCCCCCTAGATTAATAATACCACATGAAAGAAATGAATATACCCAGGAATCGTTTTAATTTCATTTTTAGTATTCTTAGTAATCATATATATATGGAATGCAAACTCCTTCAGTTCCATGTTAAAATGTTCCCTTTATTATTATTTTTTTGAGCAGTGTATATAAACCATATATATAAACCCTCTGCAACAATGTGCTTTGAAATTTGACAGGTTTCCTAGTTTTTTATATCCACATTGGTCTAGGTTTTAATGCAGATTTTGTCCTATTCTGTTCACGGTGTGTGTGTGTGTGTGTGTGTGTGTGTGTGTGTGCGTGCGCGCATCTGTGTGTAGATGCACACTGTTAGCAAATTTCTTTTTTCCACAATAGTAGATTATGCAAGACAGATCTTTGTCTTTCCCAGATAATGCTGCTGATCCTCCAGATCAACGCAAGACAGAATGGGATACATCTGAAGCTGGTTGGTTTGTGATTCATCATCATCATCATCATCATCACCACTGCCCTAGCATAAGCCTTCAGATGGGATTTATGCTGCTCCTTACTGGATTCCCACTAAGTATTCTTCCACCTGTACTCCAGCCATCTCCCTTCAATTTAGTAGTTCATCCACATAGCATGGTACCAATTATGACACACTGTATGCCAGAGAAAACTAGGAATAATTATATGGATCAGATAACAACTAAAGCATGAAAATAATTACTTGTTTAAACTAGTTGATAAACACTTTAGGTAAACTATCCTAATAATTCCACTACCCAACAAAGAGAAGCTGCAGCTGCAAGTCCACCAGAATGGGAAACAGACCTTACATTTCTATTTTTCCTTCCCTATTATGGTCTTTCCACTCCAAATCTAATCCCCATGATCACTAGGATTGCTGACCTATCTTCCACAGATGCAGAACCTAAGACCATCCTCATAGCTTTGCAGGCAATTAGATTTAAAAGTATATCCCATGAATCCAGATGGAGAAGAAACTCTCCAACTAGCATTAAAACAGACAAAATTTCAAAACTCCTTACTGAATCACCTTTCAGGCAGACTGAATATTGTTTTTGAAGTGGCAACTTAGCTCTCAATTTGGCTGATTCTTTTCAATGTTTGAATTCTCTCTGTATGTATATATAATGCAAATAATAATACAAATTTTGAAAGAAAAGAATAAAGTACAGAATAGGCCAATAAAGTATAAAAAAAGAAATAAACCAGAAAAAAAGAAAGAAAAAAATATAAAGTGATTTCTGGTTTCCTTGGCAGCAGTTATAAGTATATTTATATATTGCCCCCTCTCTCTAAAGTTACAACATATTTTTTTTCTACCCTGTCTAATCATCAAACTCATAAATCACAAGTTCATTTTTTATTTTTTTCAGCAAAAAGTTTATAAGGAGTTTCTAATCAATAATAAATTAGTTATTTGTCTTTATTTAACCAAACAATCTCTGTTAATCCAGTCATTTTCACCAGCCATTCCTATGTTGTGGGTATTTCTGTCAGTCCCAACCTTATAGACATGACAGCGAGAGCCAATCAAGTCCAATCCTTTATTTGCTTATACCTAATTAACTGAATTGCACCAGACCAAAGTTTCTGATGGCTCCTTTACTACCTGTGAACTTCACTCTCATGCTGGCTCAGAAATTCGGACAGTTGAAGTCCACAGATTGTAAAAGT
Organism: Trimeresurus albolabris; assembly: GCA_032467975.1. Lineage (NCBI taxonomy): Eukaryota > Metazoa > Chordata > Lepidosauria > Squamata > Viperidae > Trimeresurus > Trimeresurus albolabris. Next base: position 112,519 of record JANHFS010002198.1, read on the forward strand.
GCATCCCTGTTCTAACCTACTATATTGTATCTTGGGAGATTCTAGGGTGTGGCTGCCCTCAACCTCTTCCCTCCCCCAGCTCTGGACTGCACAGTCTCTTAATCTGGGACACTTTCTGAGAAAGCTCTGTGTTGTCTGAGAAAGCTCTGTGTTGTTGTCCCCACTGCTCCTACAGGTGTACATTCCATCACAATTTCAGTCTTTCAATTTTTGTATAAATAATCATCTTGCAGTAGTTATATATAAAATCAAATTTCCAATTTTCTAATTGTCTACCCAATAATTAGGGTCAGTCCCAATAATAAACATTCTGGTTCAATATTCCATCTATCACCTGACGTTGTATGGGGCTTATTCCATCCTCTCAGCTGTCCCTGATTCTCATCTAAAAGCTTCTCCAATTACTCCACACATACACCTCCTCGCTCCTTTTACTCCACACATACTCCTCCTGGCCATGAAGAGTGTTTCCCAAGTGGGAGCAATAGCGAAGGGTAGTATCATTCAAGCCTGCAAAACTTAAGCCCAGTTCATTTTAAGAAATAACTAATGGCTGGAGACTAAATGTTCCAGGGTGGAGACCCCACCAATTCTGAGTTTATGCTTATGCTTTAAATCCAAGCAGGCTTAATCCAAATGATACAACTACTGGGAGTGAATGTAAACTCCCAGAGAAACTCTCTCACCAATTTCTCTGGGGCTTCCTGGTGCAGCTCCTACATCCTTTCGCTTTCTGTTTTTAACCAGTTAGCAATTCATAAGAGGACATATCCTCTTATACCTAAAGCCACTGACAAAGAACATTGTCAAAGGGTTTCTGAAAATCCAAGTTTATAATAATCCATCTGCCTGTTGACATTCTGAAATTAAAAAAAAAAGATTTAGCAAGTTAGGATTTGTGGATCCATGCTGCTTCTCTTTCAATGAGTCTTGTTCTACTGGTGCCTAATCATTTATTTCTACCAGTTTGTCTGGAATGGACATTAATCTGATTAGCCTATAATTTGCCAGCTCTCACCTATTACCCAGTGGCATTTGCCTCATAATTTGCCTCATAAAACATGCCAACAAAGCCAACATTTCAGCTAAGGCAATACAGGATTAGTTTGTCTCCAACAACTGAACTAAAAGATTCTTTAAAAAGGAGATTATCTGGCTTTGGGTAAAGCCGCCACTAACCAACTAGGGTCCAACAGCAAATCCTGTCACAAATGCCCATTTGATTGGATATAAAATATTATTTTATAAAATCGCAGGGGAACAGAAAGCAATCATGCTTGGAGTACCTGTTTAAAAAAGGTGAAATTAAATAAAGGGGCAACCATATGGCAAATATGGCCCTGAAATATATAGTAGATTACAAAAATAACCTACTTCCTAACTTGTGTTTCCTGCTAGATATTACTGATATGATGGCCTGGAAAGTCCTCTTGACTTTTTGCACGCAGCCTTTAATCAGATTTAACCACTATCAGTGTTGTGATGGGAATGTGTTATGATTTCTGGAGTATTTTATCAAAAACACAGTTATAATTTTGAGAGCTTAGAAGTAATAATGCAAAGAAAGTCCTTTTGAGGAGATCAGTTGCCTCATTTTTAGTCTTGAGAGCTTACTGACAGTGGCTTAGAAAATGATTTTCCCCATGTTATGCTTTTGAATAACAATTACTGGGATCTGTTTTATCACTAGACTTCTATTACTTTAACTAAACATTGCTTCCCTGTACCTTTTCTGCATTCCTATATGTTTCTCTGTATCTACTCTATAGGGTTCGGAGAATATATCAGAAGAGATATGGTTATATATGGTGAAGTTGACATGCCAGATGAAATTTTCTTTCAATAGCCGTGGGATTCCATACACAAAAAAGATCTCCATATTTTATTCCAGGCGGTTGCTGTTGTTTCTTAGTGGAATATTGATAAAAAAGGAAACAGTCAATTTATCTGCTGTTTTCACACACAATGCCTATCTGCAGTTAACCATAACTGTCTCAGTGAATCCCATTGTCTCAGTTCACATGTCACATTGAATCACAGTAAATAAATTAGATTTGCTGGATTTGTATAACACACTCAGTTAAAATGTGCTTGGCTGGTTTATGATTCAGGGGGACATGCAGATAAAACCACCTCGTAGTCAAGAAAATAGCTAAACTAAACTTCAGGTACTTTACCTGAAAATGAACTAAAATACATTTCTCCTAGAGGAGAAACAAAGAATTAAATTAATTAGAATTTCCTTGTCTAGTTCATCATTTAATTTCCATCAATGGCTAGCCAGAAGTTCTTGGATGTATAAAACGCAAGCTTAGAATGATTGTCATAATCTTCTGGTTTGGGTTCAATGTCTCTTACTTCAAGCCATGTTGATTCTAATTTAGTTATCTGAACCAAGTGACAACAATAAAATTTTCCTCCGTGGGGCCATGAAAACCTCCTTTCATTGGTGATCATCACATTCTATGACAATGTTATGCATTGCATGACTTATTCTCTTAGTATTTAAGTTCTGTTTCAAGAAAAAGAAGAAAAGAATGGTCTTTTAAGTACCTGCTTATTCCATCTGAACTACTGAGTTCTATTGCTCTAGTTAACCAGAATCTATTTTAATTTAAAATGTAAATCTTTCCATTGCCAAAGCTCCATTTTTATTTAAACCAAATATCATCTACAAAAGTCAAAGGAGACAATAAATTGTTGGATATATTTTGATTTCTATTGATCCTTCCTATGAACTTAAACTTAATTTAAAACACCCAACAGAGAGATGAGAGATAAGTGGAAAAAATAACCTGTTCATATGCATTTGAAAATTTCTATGTGCATGCAATTATATGTAGGGATTGCTTGGGAAGTATGATAGTCATTGTGGAAGTAGTAATAAAATGGGTACTAATACAAAAGTAAAATGTCAAAGAAAAAATGAATGCAATCTTTCTTCCAATATCATTTGCTTGAAAACGTATAAGCACAAATGAGAATGAGAAGGTGATTTATAGCACAGGGATACAAAGGAGGATTTGAAAAAGTGGTGGAACTAAGATCTTCATTCCTTTTCCAAAAGCAGTAATAAGAATGCAAGTATTATATTAATGACTAGATCAAGAGCTGTGTAGGCAAATGAGTATTTCCTGTTTTATTTCTAATCAGTTTGGTTCATAGATCAGGAACTTCTTTGTACTAAATCTTGAGCCAGCTATATAACTTGAATCAAGCAATTAGCATCTTCACTTTTCAGTGGAACAACCTGCCTCCAGAAGCGGTGAATGCACCAACAGTGGAAGTTTT
>JANHFS010002198.1:134825-146156 GCA_032467975.1 Trimeresurus albolabris
ATTTTTGTATTGTTTTTTAGTATGCTGTAAGCCGCCCTGAGTCTGCAAGGAGAAGGGCGGGATAAAAATTTAAATAATAATAAATAAATAATAAGTCTGAATATACTTCGTCTTTTGTATAACTGTCGCTTAATCTAATATAAATGCCTTGCTTAGCATGTTTTTCTTTTTTCTTTTAAATTAAAAATCTAAGCAAAGATTTTTCCTCTTTGTCATAATTATTACTCAACAATATGGATGTTTTTAATCATAGAGTCAATTCTCTGTGAACAGTTGTTTAAACTTTTATTCCATCTTCTTCCAGTGAGAATGAAAAAAAAAATTAGCTCAATAATATGAAGAATGAGTAATTGGAGCAGAGACATCAAGTCAACCTGATGGATGAAGGCTGATTTGGAACAATGCTTCCTATTTCTAAACCGAATGCAGCACACTCAAAGACAGAGATCCAGAGATATCATGTGGCAATTTTTCTTTTTCTTCTTAATAGATTTTTTGTTTTGAGTGGAAAGAACATTGCTTTGCTTGTAAAGTAAAAAGCACTGATGGGTACAAGTAGAAGTCAGCAATATCAATTTCCCCTCAAATCACATGAAGCATCTATCCCAGCAGTTTTTCATGCCAAAATATATACTTTTATTGATTAATTGGTGAGTTGAATATTTTGTAATATTTAAATTGTTATGGTTCATCACACAATCAAATACTGTAGATGTTTAGACTAGATCTGGAATTTTGTCCACCTATCAAGTCCTTCCCAAAGATCTGGCATAGGCAAATCTTATGATTTGATGTGTTGCAACTTGTCAAGTGTTGCAAGTAAAGCTGCCTTTTGTAATTGACAGATGGTAGCTTTGTCAATGCTGTGGTGTTCCAGATGTTTTGGGATTGCACCCAAGGCACCTATTATTATTAGGTTGATTGCATTTTTTTGTTATTATTTGTTAAACGTATATGCTACCTGACTCCTAGCATGTTTTACTCTTATCAATATCTGACTGTATTTTGTAGATTTTCATTAATAATTTTTAGGTTTTTTTATGGTTTTATTAAATTTATACCCCGCCCTTCTCCTAGCGGACGCTTAATTCTTAGTGGTTTGGAGGAAATATTATTTGGAAAAGTAACTTTAATATATCTAAATAACAAATATCCTAAAATAGTTTAAACTACTAAGCAGGCCTGCATTGGGTTGCACTAAATCCTACTTTTTAAAACTTTTCATTGTTCTTTTTGCCGCATTACGTTGATAATTTAAACAGATACATTACCCATTTTAACTAAAAGCCCAGATGATTATTAACATTAAAATCCATTTTCAGTTTATGTTTCCTTTTCAACTTAAACATCATAGCTCATGCACTGTAGTTCTTTAGATGAATCCTGCATTTCATTTTCTCCACAGTAAAAATATATTGCAAAGTGCTCAGCAAAAATATAAACAACTCAATGAATCAAATCAATGGAGGAGAAATCCTTTACAGAAACTACTTTTTCTGTGTGGGATTCTGGACCCCATGGCGATCCTCTATTTGAGATTATGTGTCTGGGTGAGAATTTATCATGGGATAATGGTCTCCTACTGATAGCATACATACGGTACCCAATGAGTAACACTATGTGGCCAAGATATTCTTGGAAAACTAACTACCTTTGGAAATAGCTCTGGAAAAAAAGAGGAGTAATAATATTGTGGAACTTTTACGTATAAGGTGGTTATAGAAAGTGACATGGACTTTCTAAACAGATTTAGATATGCTATTTTGATAATGCTTGAAATCTTTAGAGATCAGTCATACTGATGGCCAGCAGGTAGTTAATGGCCACATCCTTTAAAAACACAGCCTTTCCCACTCTGACTTTTCAATTACATACGAGGGCAATTCGAAAATAAACCTCTGTTTGGTTATCAATGACAGACACTCGCAGAACTTTTATTATATACATTAGAAAACTACAGCATTACATTACTTTTTGACATAATCACCATTCAAATTGAGGCACTTGTCATAACATCTTACAAGATTTGCAATTCCTTAGTAGTAGTCGCTTGGCGCCAAATCTGGGCTGTGGGGGAAGGTGATCAAAAATATCCCAACGGAACTGATTAAAAAGTTCTTGGGTGCATCTAGCGATGTGCGGATGAGCAGTATTGTGAACCAACACCACACCAGAAGTGGTGCCATAGAAAATCCCACCAAATGTGTAAATGCCAAAGTAGTACTGCTAGTGAAGTTCATGGAGCGTTGTTCAAACATACATTCTGAAGTCTACTGTGAAATGTTATGAAAAGTAAGATGAGCCATCCATAACAAGTGTCAGGGCATGCTGACTTCTGGTGTGATGTTGGTTCATAATAATGCTCACCTGCACACCACTAGATACACCCAAGAACTTTTGAAGCAGTTATGTTGGGATGTTTTTGATCACCCCCCCCCCATAGCCCAGATTTGGCACTGAGCGACTACTACTAAGGAATTGCAAACCTTGTAAGACGTTGTGACAAGTGCTGCAGTTTGAATGGCGATTATGTCAAAAAGTAATGTAATGTTGTAGTTTTCTAATGTCTATAATAAAATTTCTGTATCTGTGGAGTGTGATAAGCAAACAGAAGTTTATTTCCTAAGTGCCCTCGTATATCAAAGAGGACTACAAATATACCATGTAATTGGCAATCAGTTGACTTTTTCAAAAGTGTCAGCAGTGCTAGAGTCCAACTGGAAGAATAAGTTATGGTGAATTTTAGCATGTTAAACATAAGTCTTGGTTATTTCTTTAATCCCTAGTTTGTATACTATTTTGATTCAATTCAGCCAAGTGGCAACATCTAGGGGGCTTTCCCTAATCATCTGATTCTTGGAAGGAACCTTATAAGATGCCATAAAGAAATGACAGGGTTTTAGGCTAGACAAAAAAGTAAAACAAATACAAAAAAAGGATGGCACACTTGCAAACTATCTCTGTATTGTCACCAAGAAAAGCTAAATGGCCATCTCTGTCAAGCCACCAGGAATAACCATTGACTTATTTTTCTTGTTGTAATTGTTGTATCTGAATAATCATTTCTGGCTTTCCTAAAAAGTCAAAACTGAAAATTGACATACCTTTCCTTCTGATTCTAACTTGGTAGCAAAACAAAGGACCTGAATTTAAACAGTCCGACTATTAGAGCAAAAAGACAAGTGAAGAGGCATTACAGGTAATTCTCAATTTACAACAGTTCATTTAGTGACTGTTAAAGTTACAACAGCTGTTATAACATGACCATTGCAGCATCCCCATTGTCGTATAAAAAAAATTCAGATGTTTGGCAACTGTCTCATATTTATGACAAGTACACTGTCCTGGGTCATGTGATCACCTTTTATGACCTTCTGACAAGCAAAGTTAATGGGAAAGCCAGATTCACTTTACAACCATATTACTAACTTAACAACTGCAGTGATTCACTTAACAACATGGCAAGAAAGGTCATAAAATAGGCCAAAAGACCATAGTGAATAACCACTTATAAAAAGCTGGAATGGAAAGAAGCTGGATGCTACTGGTTCTCCATAGCTGAGAATTAGTAGAGGATGTACCATCTAAGAAAGTGAATGTACCATCTAAGAAAGTGAATTGTTGCCATACTTATCTTTTAAATCATTGCCATCCCATTGAACTTATACATGCTCCAGTAAGTTCCTATGCCTTTTGTTTTTACACAGGTATGTTAGGCCAAAAGTCTTTGTTCAATGGAACCCTCAAAATGAGATTGTATGTGTGCCAAGTGGCAACTACTTGTATTTCTGTGGGGAAACAAATTATATAGCCATCTCAGCTCTAATTCTTTCTTCTGAGTCCCATTTGGAAATGAGGCACATGAGTCTGAAAATCTGCCTACTTTTTTTCATGGGCAAGAACATGAGCAGAAGAAAGGCAAACACAGATGAGAAATTGGTTGATGCTACTTCTACCTTATTAACTGCCGAGGATAAAAGAATGGCCAATGGGATGGAGAAGTTAGGCATTATTAATCAAATTTTCCTCCTGTCTAATTTTCTAGGTTTGGATGGAATCATCTGAAATTCAGACTCATCTTCTTCTCAGACAAAGACAATTTTTATTTGCATAACTTTTTATTTCATATATTTGTGCACTGGTTAGTTTGGCTGCTCCTTTCTCGTTGTAACCTTCTTTTGCTGGGAGGAATGAAAAAGACTTTTTTTAAAAAGTAAATCTAAGAAGCAGTCATAAGTACTTTTGAGAAAAGTACTGAAAATATTGATCAGAGTTAGTTTGGAGGATGGCCTTTTCCATCTTTACTCTTGATTTCCCTCTATTACAAGCTGTGGGAATTAGCATTAATATAACTTAAGGAAACATACATACTAGTTTCTTTCATTATACATATGGTTCCTTTTATGATCAAGCTCCTTGAAATATGATTCTTTCCTCCCCTCTCCACCCACCTTCTTGATAGTCCTCCCTGAATTTGCCTGAAAGATTAAACTTTCTTTGGAAATTAAAAGGATTTACAAAGGCCACAATGCATAACTGAGTTGAGATATTTCACAGAGAGGGAGCTCTTTCTTACTGATGCCCACTAGATAAGTTATTTGTTGTTCTCTTAGTGAGCTATTTTGAGTATCCTAGATGGAGTCTTACGGGAGTATTTATGTGTTTGTGTGTATGTGTTTGTGTGTGCATGTTAAGGGAGAGTTTAACATTTCAGAAATCCTGCTTTATGTATTTCCTCTTTGGCCACTCTACAGTTTTGTTCTCTTCCAATCACTGAGCTGAAGAAGTGGGTCATCGAGATATCTATTAACTAGCAAGTATTTTAATTGTATCACTTCTCAATCATCTAGCAGTGCACTTTAAATTAAAATCTATGCTTAGGTTTAAATACATCTTATTCCAAAGAACTAATTTCTTCATACATTTAGCGTTATCAAAATGATAATAGTATGTTTTAATTATTCTGAGAGGTATTGGTTTGTCTCTGAACAGATTGCCGTTACTATCTTAACAATGTTTATTCTTTTTGAGTGACCTACTGGCTATGCAGATGTCTCTTGTCACTCACACAGTCAACAAACATTTGATGAGGGAATTTGATTTCACTATTAAATTGATACCTGATTCAGGTGTGCCCACTAATGTATGTTTGAAAGGAGGGGGGATAAATTAATTCCATTTTAATTAACAGAAGATCCTGCAAATAGATAAGTCTGGGAGAGACATCTGATTTTTTAATGCAGCAGATTCACAAAGCATTCTATGTCTTTAATAAGGAAGACTTTAATTCTTCTGCGATTTGATTATTGAATGGAATTTAGCTTCAGTCTGGAGCTTCCTCCCAATTTCTTCTACTACCATGCACATGACAACAGATGAAGAAAGGAACAGATTGAAATGGCCTGATACTGTACTATTCAAGAATTGGGATTTTGATTATCCTATCAAGGATAATTAAAGGAGGGGGTGACTCAGAATGCATAGCCACAAGTTCAAATAAATTTTGCAAGCAAAGAACTAGCCAATAGTTTCAAAAAATTGTTGTGGCCTCTAGTGCCAAAGGGTAGCCTGACTATAAAAACATAATTTGCTGAAATGAGTGTCTCTGAAGATAAATTCTCCTTCGTTATTGATAAGACAAAAGACAAAACTTTACCTTTGCAAATATAGACCATAAAGACTATGAAAAAGCTTGCTCTTCTCAATTATGTCAATAAGATTCAGAATTCTAAAAATATTTTGTTTTCCTATCTGGGAGAGCCTGAATAGACAGATTCAGAATCAACACCTGCAAGGAATACAAGTGCTGAGATTTGGGGAGTAATTCAGAAATACAAGCCAGACAAGAGCAGAGATAAGCAGAGCATAAAGTGTTTGCCAGTTTCAAACTCCTGTTGAGTCTCCCAACCCCCAGAAAAATCAGGACATTTAATTCTGGGCAATTTTCAAATTAAAATCAAAAGAAAAAATGTGTAAGTCTTCAGATAAACATCAGTACATCAAAGAAGGTAAGAAAGAAAAGGTAACAGAATCAAGCAAAACAAGAGGAAAATACTCGTTTTCCATCTGTTTTAGTTCATTTCAATTCCACAAACACCTCTCCCATCTACCATAAAAGGATGGGAAATACATTCTTTTTAGAGAAAATGTTATGTTAGTCAGTGAGGGGACAGTCTTGGAGAACAGAATATTTGAAAGGGGAATCAAATCCCAAAATTTACAAAACTCTACAAATAGATTGTTTTCAAAGTCATTTCATATTTTATCATACCAGTTGCTTCAGGGCAGTTCTACACTTCATTATGTTTCAGGGCAGAGACTCATCATTAGCTTGATTATTCAAGAATGAGGTGTTGATTGCCCCAATGGGCTAATAATCTAGTAATGAAGATTCAGTAATAGCATTCTTTTAGTAGGTTAGAATTATTTTCTATGTTGAACATTATGATTTATGGAGCTCTAAAGTCAGGGGAAAAGAAATATGTCTTTGAACAAATTTCATAGATGTTTCCTTGACTTTGCTGAGGTAATGGAGTTCCTTGGAAAATTATGTCTTGGATGTTGCATTGGTCTACATCTGCTTTCTCTAGTGATTAGTAGTTGGTGTGAAATATCTGAGTTAGCCATGATTAGAATAAATAATTCAAACTACATGTTCTATGTTTATGGTCATCTATGCCACTTCCAGTATAGAGAATATTCAGTCAGATAGACCAGTGACTTAACTCTGGAAAAAGTAAGTGCATTCTAGCTCTTCTTGCTAATCTATTCATCAACCCCTCATAGACAAATAGGACAATTCATCACCCCAGCCACCAACACTGAAAAACAGAGATATCACCATCCTTCTGTAGGTAGATGATATTGTGCTACTCTCTCAGGCACATATTGGCCCGAAGCGGGTATCTTATACAGTTCCTTTGTACTATCAAGAGGAAATGCTAGAAACTAATTATTCAAAAACCAAGGTTATCATATTTGCCTAGCACACTAAGACACACATCTAGCATCTAATAGAACAAATCAAGATTTTCATATATGTAGCGATTGTTTTCCACACAACACACTACTGCAAATCCCATGCCAACCATATCATACTAAACATGCAGAAAACAGCTTTAGCTCTGCAATCTTCTGCATCCAGTACATATCCATAGCACTCAAAGTCTTCTTTGGCTGAGTTCAACTCCTATTTGAAGTCTAGTTTGACCCTTACAGGTAATTTATTTATGTTCTGAGATCCATTTTCCAAGTACCTCACTGCATCCCAGACATGGTGTGACACTAGTCTACTCAAAATAGAAATTTCTGTCTGAAATTTTCGTACTGGCTCAAGCTTTCTTTTTTCTTTTTTTCCTTTTGATTTACAGTCAGCTTGGCTCCTTTAATTATAACTGACAGGTTCCAGGCTTCCTGGTGTCAGGCGCTACATGAAAAATTAAAATCCTATGGCTCCTCAGGGAAAGCCATCACCCTGATGGACTATAAACATGCATTAGCCAATTTTAAACAACATACCATTGACTTAAAGCTGCAATCAGATGTGTCTCTTTTACCCAGAAATGTCATTCCACACATTTACTTCACCCAGCCAGATATCTCAGTAGCACAACAACCCCTAAATTTAAAAGGGTGATTTCCTTGTCTACATTCAATGCTCTTCTAACAGCAAACATTGAATGGGGGGGATACCAGAACATCACTTCTGAGCAGAGATTGTGCCCATGGAGTAGAGAAGAAATTGAAACACTGGAACACATTACTGTATATTGTATTGCACCTTTTATGCTGATGATTCCAAGGATTTCTATTTCCAGTCATTCCCAAGCACCTTGGTCAAACTAATCCCTTCCATGTCAAATTGTTAATATCAGTTCAACTTGATTCTTCTTTAATGATTGCAGCCAGATGCTGTTTCAGATTTTGTGTAATACAATCTAATGTTTCTTCAAAAAGTTCTTAAGAATTCTTCATTTAGAAAAAATTCAGACACAAATGTCCATTTAGTCACTACTTATAATGTATTATGTACTTATTGTCAATTGATTCTTTCTTTTGTCTTATTTTTATTAATAGCAGCTAGAGTCATTTTAACAATATAGATAGCCATTAGAATTGGACGCCAACTTTAATTTTTAAACCATAATCACTCCTTAAGAATTATTCTTTCTTATATACTACATTACTCCATTTTCTCTTTAGGCATAATATTAATATTAATTACAATTTTCCCATGGACTTTAGCTTAATAATGATTCCATGCTTTAGGTCAGTAATTTTACCATTCTGTTATTCTAAATAATCATTTAATTGCTTTATTCATATTGCATAATGACACACTATATTAACATTTGTTTCCAAAATTCTTAAGCTTAGAATTACAATTTTAGATATACCGCTGTATGATTTTACAGCTTGTTTTATTCTAGTCAATTTCTGTGCCGTATAGGCTGCATTGATATTTGGCTAGTTGAATGTGGCTCTTTTTTCAAAGATCTCTTTTGCTAGTCAATGACTGAAATAAAATGACTATCTAAGTCCATGTAAGCCATAATACATTGGCAGGAGTCCTTTGACTTACGGCCATAATGGAGACTTTAATATTTTTATGTAAAACTAGACTTACAGTGCTTTGCTTTTTCCATTAATCCCCTGATCTTTTTGAAGACACTTTGGACAGAGTCAAAGGTGATGAAGACCAAACATCTAGAGACTTCTTTCTTTACCTCCATCTTTTCCATCAAGAATCAAGAAATGTCTTTGGCTTCCTGAAACTGGACAATCCTAATAGTTATCCTTGGTCATATGACTCTCTTCATTTGGAGAATTAAAGTTGAAAATGTCAGAAGTCCTCCTACCAAGGCCTAGGTTATTTTCACTTTTATCTGGAGGAGACAAACTATATATGATACAGCCACTCTAATCTGGAATCTCTTGTAATTAATAAAAGGTGTACTGACTTTTATGTACCCCTAACTTCACAATTGCCTAAGATCTTACTACTACCATGTTTCCCTGAAAGTAACCCTTGCAGAAAATCAGCCCCAGCTTGATTTTTGGGGATGGACCTAATATAAGCCCCCGCCAAAAGAAAGCTCTGTTTGGGACAAAGATGGGGTGGGGTGAAGCTGTCCCATGCACCACGCACTCACTTACCTTACCAGTAGGACCGCCACAGCCACGCCTCCCATGCTGTTGCTGTTGTTCGCAGCAGAACGCCGGGTCTGCCTCAAGCACCACATGGCATCCTGACACAAGCAATGGCAATGGCGTGAAGCACCACATGGCATCCTGCTGTGAGCAACGGCAATGGCGTGAGAGGACTGGCTGCTGTGGTCCTACTGGTAAGGTGAGTGGGCGGCCCCTGCAGCCCCACGGCAGCCATTCTGGGCAGTGGCAGGAAGGGCACCAAGGTGGGGGCAGCCAGGCCAATGCTCCTCTGGCCGAAGCAGGGGGCTTTTGTCCAGGAGAGGCTGCCTTTGTGGATGGGAAGAGGGGGCATGGGTGCCCTTCCCATGCCAGGCCAGCCTCTGCAGCCCCGGGGCGGCCATGTTTGGTGGCGGTGGGAAGGGCACCTAGATAGAGGTGGCCAGGCCAACCAAAGTGGCAGGTGGAGCTCCAGTGGCTCAGAGAAGGAGGGTGCTGAAGTGGGCAGGCGTCCTGCCATCAGCACCCATGCCAGCTGCCCCTTCCCTGTGGACCTGGAGAATTTGCCACACCACCACCCAGATGCTCTTGCTTCCCCAGGAATTGCATTTCTTTCCTTAGGTGACTTCCAGCTGCATCCCATTTCTCTTTCATGATCATCTGCTGCCGTGTGCAGGAAAACAAAAGAAGTTTTTTTTGGGGGGGAAGGACAATCAATCAATTCCAACTTCGTAAGATTTATTTTTTTTTGCTAGAAGTTGGAATGAATTGATTGATCTTTTTTTCTCCACAAACTTCTTTTGTTTCTCTGCATGTGGCAGTGGAGGATTGTGAAGGAGAAACGGGAGGGGGCTGGAAGTCAGCTAAGGAAAGAAATGCAATTCCTGGGGAAGCGAAGGCATCTGGGTGGTGGTGTGGCAAGCTCTCCAGCTCTATAGGGAAGGGGCATCTGGCATGGCTGCTGATGGCAGGACACCCACCCGCTTCCCGAGCCTCCTCAGTGCCCTTCTCCCGCCACCCAGCACGCCCTCAGCGGTACGGAACCTGGTCTGCCACCACACCCTTGTTGCCATGTTGCTTCTCCACTCCATGCCCCATCCCCTTGCGCTCACGGCCTACTGGTACGGGCAAAAAGTAAGCCCTTCCCAAAAGTAAATCCTAGTGCTTACTTCAGAGCCCAAAAGAAAGTAAGACTGGGAAACAGTCTTTCAGGGAAACATAGTATTAACCAGTTTGGTATGACATTTTTGATGTTCAGAAAAAGTTTCCTAAGTAATTGCTTAAAGTTTGTTTCTTCTACATGTTTAGAAATATCTAATTGCCATTGTCCATATATTTTTCTGCAGGCAACTGTAGCCATATGGCAACAATAAAAATAAATAAAGCATCCATATTATATATTTTTTAAAATCATAACTTAAAAGAAAACACAGCTACACGAACAACAATAATAAACTTTTTGTGCAGTTCTATCTACTCTAAAACTATATTCTTTTAAAATATATGGAAAGGCAGTAATGCAGGGGCTTTATCTGATTTTTCAGTGGAAAGTTATTTCAAAGTGAAAGCACTCCCACTGAGAAACACTACCTATGAACCTCAAACCCACCATATCACAAAAGGGAAGAACTAAAACAACTTTATCCCTTAATAAAAGAAAACTTCACTTAATATACTGTTCCAAAAGGGATTCTGTACTGTGTGTGACCTTTTTATATTATCTAACTTTATTCTCTAACAGTAGATTTACAGCCTTACACTTCTTTCACTAATCTTTTAATCACAGTAAATAATCTTTGACTCACCTATAATCCAATGATTTTGCCAACTGCTATAATTCTGAAGATCCTCATATTGAAATAAAACTACACAGTTCTTTATGACTTGAATTTCATACTCAAACTGGAAACTCAGTGAAAGGAGAGGACTGGCTGTCGGAAGAGAAGGATATCAGGCATAGTAACTAAGCTTCTTTTAGTTTTCAGATAAGTTAGAGCTATCAGATAAAAGATGTATAAATTCATATCAGATAAAAGATGTATAAATTCAGCGGGCCTAAATAAGAAACTATGCAAATCACTCAAATTGAAATGCTTTTTACGGGGGTGTTTTAACAAATTTTTAGGGGGATTAAGGGAGGTTGGAAGGGAGGGGGTTCCCCTTAGGTCAGGACTAGCCACGTCT
>JANHFS010002198.1:146256-164375 GCA_032467975.1 Trimeresurus albolabris
GTTTGCTTATATATAAAAATAAGCAATGGAAAGACAAACCAACAAAACAGAACTTGAGGGACAACTTAACAGCATTTGAATTTCTCATGTCCAAGATCAGGGCAATCAGCTCCACTGGTTCCAAAAATCAAACACCATAAATCATCATACAACCACCAGAGCTAAAGAAATTGAAAACCCAGCTCCAGTAGTGGAATTGGAATTCCAGATTAAAGAAAACCTTGAAAAATGGAGTTGTAATCTAAAAGGCAAAATAGAAAAGAAAATAGGCATGCACATCAATAAGAGGTATGGAGGCTAAAGATCAGAGTACATTTATTCAACAAACATGTGTCCACACAGGAATGCCAAAAATGATCAGGACAACTTTGAAAAGACTGTAAGCTTTAAGTTAGTAAGCATGTAAAGTAGAACAATGTAAGTAAGTGCAGTTTCTATGATCAAACTTAATTGATTTCATGCTATCAGTTGCATATAAAATGTCTACAGGCAGTGCTTTTTTTGTCATAGAACATACTGGAATGGTATTCCGGCACCTTTTTTTGAAGGGAAGAACCGGTTCCTTCTAAGCTGCCAGCATAAGTAAAACTCTGGCTCAGTTAAAGGAAGCTTCCTGGGGAAATCGTGGGCATCGACCTGGAAAAACTTCCATGGCCCTGAAAGCAGACCCTCTTCTCTGCCTTGGTTCATGGAGTTCCCCCCTCCACCGCCACCTGTCCTGACCCCTGCGTTGGCCACCAGGGACCAGGACTGGCTCCTGAAGCGAATCTCTTCAAGGGACCAGGCGCCATTGCCGCCTTGGTCACTCTGGCTCTGAAGGAATCCTCTGTGTCATCAGAGATAGAGGAGAATGAGGTGGCAGAAGACATCCCAGCTCCAAACAAGCGCCCTCTCAAAAGCCACCATAATGGCATCTGTCAGCTGATGCTACCAAGGTGATCTGCGCCTTGGAAGCTCCCTAAGGCGATTCCCCCCCCCTTCTCCATAAAGGGCTTTCAACTGGAGCCAAATGCTGTGTGCTAGAGGCTTCTGCCAGTCCACTGGAGCTGTGCGTGAGTTCCGGGATCTTTTTTTTTTCCAAAAAAGCACTGTCTACAGGTGATATAACATTGTGGTAAAGGCATAGCTAAAACTGATGTTGGAAAATGTCAGTACAAACTATAGAATTTTACATTTGAAAATATCTGATTCTTAATAGTCTTTCACCCACAATATGAAAAAAAGCTTATATTACCTGGTGAAAAAATTGCTCAAGGTAATAATATCAACATAGTCATTAAGTTGGCTCAGGTGAAAAGTTAATGAACCTACTACCTAGTAAATTCTATGATCCAACATTTCTAATAGGATCCAATACTATACAGTAGAAGCAGGACAGCTGGCAGATTCCAGATTTGAGGAACAGTGGAACTGCACCAATATGACCATCTAAACACATTTCTTAAGGGAAAAAAATCTCAGTTGGTCAGGGTTAACCTAGAGGCTTTCTGCTAGACCAGACTACAAATGTTTCAAAGATAGAAAACATTCAAAAAGACTATTGTAGGCTCATATAAACAGATCAAATCCAAAGTTCAGGCCCAAAAGATTTACCTAAATTCAGTGTGGATGCTAGTCTACTGATGCAACAATTGAACGTACTAAAGGATAAATGTCAATAGTGACCTGAAATGTTACTTATAAATACTTCATTTGCCAAAACCCAATATTGGATCAAGATCCCATGAGTGTGAATGTTATTTGCCAATAGCTAAACAGAAAACATCCTAGTTAAATTAATAAAATTATTAAAAAGCAAACAGATTAGCAATGTTATTTGAAATGATTTAGTAGTACATATATTGGTTTGACACTCCACAGGAATAAAGCATTGAGAGTCAAACATGGACTTCCTAATCTTCACAGCAAGGGATTACCTGTCTTGTGATGATTTCCAACACAGGCCTGTCTTGGAAGTCATGGGCACACCTGCAGAAGTGATACTTATATCAGAAGAACCAGATTCAGGCCCAAATGATAAGAAGGTGAACACTTCAGAAAGCAAAGATAACCCCAAAACTATTCAGAATCTCTACAAGAATTGCATAGAATTATTGAAAGAAACAGCATTTACCAAGATCCTGAAGAGAAGCATAGAATCCCCAGCAGAATACAGGGGAGTTTTAACAGATATACTAGAACTTGTGTCTGAGAAGACACAAAGCCGTACCTGTCAGATAAGGTTAGACCTCCAAAAGTGCTACAAGTTAATTTTTGTGTAGCTTAGTATACAGTATTTTATGAGTGCAGTGCAGTCCATTCAAGTCAAAACTAATCAGTAGTTTAATTTGGAACCTGGCTAATTATGTTTTGGGACTGAGTGTGTGTATGGTTAAGTCTAACATTTGTAAAACAACGGAAAAAAATAGGCTATGTTAGCCCTATATAACAGTATTCTGCTATACACAGTGACAAAGGTCTGGCCAATAGCTTGGCAGTTAGCCTGGCCTTAAAGCATTAATGACTAATGAAAATAAATAGCAGAATCAACTGACAGTAAAGGTCAATTAGGTGGTGAAGAAAGCAGAACAGCATAAGTGAAGGACTAAAAATGGAGCAGAGCTAAAATCACAAAGCAGAACTTGCGAAGATCTGCTGGGAAGAAAGACTCTGGAACATCCAATCTGGCTGGCTTATCAGCTGAAGACAATTACTCTCAAGAAGCAACTATGTCTTCAGCAGGAGTGAATAGAATAATTCTTTTGTGCTGCATCCTGGTTAGTAAATACAGTACTTGACAAGAAATAACACCGCAGATGCAATTGAAGCCAGATAATCCAACAAAAACCTTAGGAGACCTTTATACCTTAGGAAACAAAGTTTTTTAAGAGGGAAACAAGTGAGATTGTTATAGTTTTACCAACAGGTTCCTGATATGAAGGTGAACAAGCATAGAGAATGTAAAAATTGAAATTAGAATGGTAGGAGTAGAGAAATAGAAGCTGGTAATCAGGTTTTATTAGGGAAATAGATTGTTAAAAGTTGCTTTCTTAAGGCAAGTAATACATGACACATTTTAAATATCTAAATATATGAAAATAAATATCTGACTTAACATTGAAGTTAAATTCATCTATTTAATAAATATTTAGCATAACATTCATTAAAGTGAATCTTGTCTGTTCAATTACCAACTGTATATGAAGCTTGTAATAAGAAAAATATTAATTATTATGATATAGTCCAAGAATTGTGGATTTTTGGAGTATGGCAGTTGATTAAATATGTCACTAGAATGAAATGTGAATATGTCACTAGAATGAAAAATCAGCACCTTATTTTGTATTGAGATGTGTTGTTTGCCACATTTAAATTAGAATTTTTATGACAAAGTTACAGAAGAAGACTTTTGAACAAAACAAGTCTCAAGGATGCTTTTTTGTTGTGTGTATGTTAGCAGTACTCTTCTCATCATTGTACAGTAACGCAACTTCAAGATGCGTATGTCTTAATTTTATCACTCTGCCAATATATATAAAATAGTTATTGCACAATTACCTTATTGCCAATAATTAGCAAGCTGTATGCCTGATATTTATGTTACAAACTTTTAGATTGGGTGTATTCAGAGAATATCTTGGCTCCTGAACAAGCAAGTTTAGATCAGCTTATTTTACCATGGCTCAATGTGCAATTTTGCAACATTTAGGTGAAAAATACTCCAACCCTTTATGCTACTTTTATTTATTTAAAGTGTGTCTTCAGTTCAGCTCCTCAAGAGAGGCTATGGAGGAAATTAGCAATATCCATTGATCATCAGTTTCTCAGGCTGATAATTCTGTTGCATCAAAATGCTACATTGCAGATTGGAGGCAATTGTAATAACAATTCAACCACCACCATCCCTAAGCTCAGGGCTCTGTTCTTGCCCCCTTATTATTCAACTCCTATGAAAGGTTAAATTTAATATTTAATTTAGTTAAATATTTAATTTAATATTTAAGCCTTTTCTAAGCCAGCATTTCATCCTTCAATACTCATCCAACATATGTTGTAATTTTTTTGGTATGCATATGATGCAGTCATTTTATTCACAAGCCAATGGTTTTCAAAGATACCTAACTACTCTAATGTCCTACTCTTCTAGGAAATTTCTTGAAATCAATTATTTAAAGGTTATAGTTTTCTCTAGAAAGTGTTTTAAGTCCTCCATCAAAGGTAAATTATCAAAAGATCAATTGATCGAATACTTGAATATCCACTTCTAACCAATGGTGGGATTCAGCCAGTTTGCACCACTTCAGCAGAACTGGCAGCTAATTTTTTGTTGCCCAGGCCCAGAATGGACTTCTGGAAGCAGCATCAACACAGAGAACCGGTTGTTCACATATTTGAATCCCACCACTGCTTCTAACCTTTCATCTGTTGGAATAACCAAATTAACTGAGCTTTCTATTAGAATCTTAAGATATACTATACCAGTCATCAAGGCAATAATTACATTCCTGCAGCAACTACATAAAGCAAAAGTTCTTAGGTAGCTATTATATGAGTATACAACTTTGGGTTATGTCTCCTTATAACTTACTATCTAAGTTACCAAAAGTTATAGTTTATGTCCCTTGCTTAACTTCAAAAACATTTATTCATTAGAACTTTTCTACATTTCTTTCAGGGGTTCTCTAAGACTTTAGCATATCAGATTTTAGCTTGAAACAAATCCTTAGAAGTGAGTATCTACTTCACCTCATCCTACTGAATAGGTTTTCCTCATCACTGTGGGGGCAAATTGATTCTGAACTGGCACTTCTGGTCTCTCCCACCTGGCAATATCACTCAGTCTGGATAAAGCTTTAATCAGTATTAAACTGAAGATTTGGGATTTAAACCTATAAAATGAGGGCCGAAGTCATCCACCTCTATTAAAGTACTATCGCAGATTCTCTATAGGCTCTAACTACCTCTAAAATATCCTACATATTTCACATGAGAGATATTTTTCCTTAGCTTGCCTTTGCCAGATCACTTACTATGGAGGCTCTAGGCAATTGAATGAAACCCCTGCAATTGTATGTGTGCGTCCTGAGAAGTTGTATCACCCATGCTCTTTGGCGTTCATAAACCCAATTATGAGAACTGTTAGATTAAAAAACAACATTTTTTCTTTTGAAAGACCAAGTTGGACAATCACAATAAAAGTTCTTTGTTCTAAAGATGTATAGATTTCTATATATTATTCAAGTCTCGTTTAATAAAGCAGTTTATTAGTTCATTTAGGCCCATTTATATCACTCCAAATTTCCTTGTAGGTTTGTTATGTTCATGAATGAGACATCACCCTCCATGTATACCAGTTTGAGTTTCCAGAGAAAAGGCAATATTATAATAATAAACAAATTACTAGAATTGGTAGTCATAAATTATACTCCAAGGTCAAGCAGATAAGAACCAAGCAAGCTGATGTGCTTTGACCGTAACAGCTACAATGTTCTGCAATTTGTCTTGCTATCTGGAACTGATGAGAGATGAAATCCAAAACATCTTGAGGACACCAAGATACCCTATTCTTGCAACAGATCACCTCTATCAGATTTATCCATTCTGTGTTTATTTTCCTCATTTCCAGCAGGTCTAAGATGAAATTTCGCTTGCTGCTAAAAATGCCTAGAAACATTAGAATAAAAGGTAGATTTGCTATAAATATTTTAAATGCTTAGCTCCCATAAGTTTTCAGTAGCAAAGGCAGCAGTTGGGAATTGCAAAAGTTCCCAAAATATCTGGGAGAGCATATCTGGAGTTGCTGTGCATGAAGCTGTATGCTTTTTTAGGATCTCCTCATGAAGTAATTGTGTCCTTATATAAATTCTTCTGATGCTTTGAGTTTCTTTGAGAATATTTTACCTTTGGAAATCAGCATAAAAAACCATCATGATCGCATGCTGACAAACTGAAATAGGTGCTGTCATGCTACCACGTGAGCACAAGCTTTGTTCTTGACAATCTAAAAAAATTACTCGGGTTGCTAAAAAAGGTGGAAATCTTTAAAGATGATATTCCAAGGATCAGTTTATATGTATCCACACAGAATTAAATGAATGAAAACAGAATTTTTGCAATCTCTGTCTCAGCTGGCTTTGGTACTGAGTTTTTCTCACATTCTTAGTCTATACTTTGAAGAGCCTTGCATTTCTTTGCAAAACAAGATTATGCAGCACTGAAATACTGACAGGTTTTTCGAATGATTTGGAATGAATGTAAAACTCTTTTTTCCATTCTACTATTTGTGTTTTTGAAAATGCAAATCCAAATTTTATCATATTTCCTGAAACCACAGGAAGTATATTGATTGACAGCAAACCACAATCCTTACAAGCACTGATGATGTTACTTAGTTTGAGGCTATTCAAATGTTTTTTTGAATACTTATCAATCTTCCTCAGAAAGATTGTATTTTTAGGTCAATTGATTCGGACAACCTCAAATTGGAAAAGGCTCATCTAGGTTATAGTATAGAGTTCCATGCATAGATATTGGAACTACTAATTAATTTGATTTGTTTGAACTCTTTCTTTCAAGAAATTTAATATTTCTTCAAATTCATTGGAGATTTAGGACAAACAGTAACTTCAGCATCTGCACTGAGCTTTGCTTCAGGCAGAATTGAAGAATATATGAACTTCCACTCTACTATGTATAATTTTACAACAGCTTCTCTTTACAATTCTTAAGTGTTTTCTTCACTTGCCACTGATCTTATAATGAGTAATTAACTGGCAGTTCTAAAGTTTCTTCCCTCATTTTCTCGTTTCTCTCCCATTGCCATTCTTTAAAACCAGTGGTGGGATCAGCCAGTTCGTACCAGTTCGGCAGAACCGGTAGCTAATTTTTTTGTTGCCCAGGCCCAGAATGGACTTCTGGAAGCGGCATACACACAGAGAACTGGTTGTTCACATATTTGAATCCTACCCCTATTTAAAACATACTTGAAAAGCTGCTGACATGCTTGTTCTGAGAAGGTTCCTCCTTTAATAGCATTCTTGGGAAATCAAACAAATCCTGATTTTTGTGTGTGTGTGCAGTTTGATAGTGTTCAAGCTGCAAGTACAGTGTTCCTTACTCACATGTTTGCTGATTTATAGAGTCTTCTAACAGAAGGGTCACATTAGAACAGAGAGAATGCTTCAAGCCAATGACTTATAAAGCAGATATGTCAGAGTAAAAGACAAGGTGCCAATGATCATGTATCAAAACTACCTTTTATATATTCTGAAGAAAAATGCTTGTAATTGTTGATGTCAACATGAAAACTAAATTCATTTGTATGGATGTGTCAAAAGGGATTTGGAGATACAGTATACGTAGAGGAAAATAAATGTTTCCTGGGTGGAATGCAAACCCTCATTCAGTGATGGAGCAAATTACTTCTACCAAATAACTTACACATCTCCAACTGTTGATATTTTATTGTTCATCAACAAAGATTTCTCTTTTTCTCTCTTCAGATTTGGAGAGGTGAAGAGAAGTCCAGCAATAAATCTGAAGATCAGCCTGGACACTTGTTAAGATTTCATTATGGTCAACTAACTAATTGGGCATTGGTCTGTCAAACAAAATAGAGCCTGTGTCAAGTCTGTTGGTATTGTTAAATGATGTAGAAGTGATTGATTTAAGCAACTTATTGGCCTTGAAAAATGTCAGCTTGACAGTAATTGTATGTGCAAGTTACAAATGCAGCATTGTCCTATGTACTCACTAATCAGGCACTCAGTTACCTGTTTCTTTCTGAACACTCAATTTGCTACAAAACTGGCATAATCATTACAAATATCATCATACACTGGTACCATTAGGGTTAATACTTCATATGATTCTTCATAGATCTGTTGATTAAGTTTCCATGGGAATTTGGACTTTTGGAAGATTGGTTTTCTATATGGTAACTTCAGAAAAATGCTGCAGAATCCAATTTGATCAGTCAATGGGATTAAAGGTTTATTTTTCCACGTTTTGGGGCTTGTGTTGGAGCCCATCATCAGGGAACTTCTCTCTCTTCAGAATATGTGCACTGGGCGGTTGTATTGTATTTATATAGTTATTGGTTGTGTGTAGCTTTTACTTGTTAATTAGGGTGTTAATTGCAAGCTATTACATTGTTAATTTTTTGTTTCCTTGTGCTCATGTGCCCTCCGCTCCTAAATACATGTTAGGTTGGTAGTAAATCAGAACTTATATTGACAGATGAGAGGCCCGTTTCCCAAGCATCAAACATTTCTCTGGCTATTTTTTTCTCTGCTTGGCCAATAATAGTAGTAGCTGTGAAATTGAATGCACGTCCCTGTTCATTGCAATGTGAGACTACCAATGAGTTAGAGTCTCCTTATTTCACTGCTCACTCACGTTCTCACAGTCTGGTGGTTACCTTCCTTCCCATCTATCCCACATATTTACAGAGGCAATCCATGCAGGAAATCCAATAAATTACATCTGAAGTTTCTCCCACCTCCAGATGATCATTATAATGCATGATTTGTCCTCGTATGGTAGCCTGTGCACGGTTGGTGATGCTAATTTGCAGATCTCGGAAGCTGTGTTCTACTGCTTTTGAAATATGGTAAGGTGTGTCATAATCTTGTACCTTCTTTCTTCTTTTCTATCTCGAGCATATTCTGCAGTGTGATAAATGTGTGTGGATACCCATTTTGCCTAAAATGTACACATAGGTGCCTGCTCTCCATGTTTATTTTCATTCACGAAATTCCCACAATGAATGTCTATGGAGATTCTCAGTCATCCAGGTCATAGTTATCCCAAAGATGCTTTGAAAGCCCTCTCTCAACAGAGGGGGAGGGATCCAACGTCATCTCTCTCCAGTCTACAACATAGTCCTTTCAACAGTTCCAAGAAGGCTCTACACCCATTTGCACTACTCAGGTGATCCTGAAGACACAGATAAGCCTCCAGGTAGCACCAAGAATTCTCTAAAAGAATGCAAATGAATAGCTGTCTGCAAGGAATATAAATCCTTTCATTCCCCATCATCCAATTAGAACTGAAGAAGCTTCTTGGATGACAAGCGAAATGTCTTCAAAGAAAAACAAGAAAGACCAGTTGCCTCATGGAAAAGCATCTTTGGGATCCAAATGAAGGATTGGATTGTAAAGAGAGCAGAATTTGCAGAAATGGCAACATTGCCCTTATAAGAAGTATTTTATAACAGATAGGAAAACTTTTATGGACTTTTTGCTGAAAATGAGAAAAATGAAATGGTATTTTCTGTATTTGCTGATTAAAAAGGTAGAATATGGGAAAGAGAACTATGTGATGTAATATTATAGGAGGAGGATGAATGATAATTTGGTTTGGAACTGCTGCAAAGAATATTGGAAGTTGCTTATTTAATTATTTTTTTCTTTTCTTTTTGTGTGGATAATTTTTATTAAAAGAGGATTTTATAAGATTTTAAAAATTATAGAAATATAGAAAAATAGAGTATAAAAGCATGAAAGAAAAAAGTTAAAATTACAAAAAACAATAAAAATAAGCTATCTAAAGAAGCAAAGAAGATATCTAAAGAAGCAACTTCCAATCTTCTTTATAGCAGATACAAATTTCCATCTCCACCCTCCCATATTCCATATCATAGTTTCCTTCTCATTAACATTTTTTAAATCAATAAATCCTGAAATCAGGTGTTCATTTTTATCAATGTTCAACAAAAAATATATTAAGAATTTTCAAACTTTTTAAAAAAGGAATTGTAGTTCTCTTCTTAATCTAATAAATCAATTTAGCCATTTCTGCAAACTTTCAATCTATTATATATTTGTGTTCCTGAATTAGGAACTCGACTTTTCTGTTTATTTCCCATCTTTGTTTTTCTTGAACAACTTTGACCACTGCATTTTGAAGGACTACAATCTTTAATTCATTTATTCATTATATGTTGCTTGACTTCCAACAGTCTTCTGTTTTCTTGGTCCCGGGTCTTGTCTACATCTCTGGTTTTAGGCTTTTGCCTAATTTCCCTCTTTCATTCTAATTTAATGCTATCCAATGAGACTAGCAAGATGCCTGCCAAACTTTCCTTCCCATCTTTCTGAGAAATACCGGTAACTAAAATCTTTTAAAGATAACATAGGTCTTTGTCATAGGGTAGGATTAATCCTAATCTGTTTATGGTAACCTAAACTATTTATCTAATTCTTAACTTCCCGAAACCTTTTTCTTCTTATACCATGACCTAAACTGGAAGGTTTAATATTACTTGTGTCCACAGTCATTTTCAGAGACTCTAGCGATTCCCTCAACATTTTTTCTGGACATTCATCACCATGTGATTCAAGGAGAAAAGGATATTCATTTCTGGGTTTGAGTAGTGAAACGTTGCCAACATATCATGGATATTGCCACCTGAATGACAACACATCTATTTTATATTTGCACAAGACCATCTTAATCCTCCAATCAGGAAATCATCTATCATTTCTGGCAATGACATTAGGTGTCACTGGGTTTACTGAGCTTTCATGAAATGCTGGTGGGTGGCACAAGACTGCTTGGAGTGCTACATGTGATCTGTGGGCCATATATTGTGCAGGCCTGATCTATCATCATCATATGCCTCTTCTTTCTCTTTGGATTAATTTATCCCTTATTTGTGAATTTCTTCAATTCAAAGAGCCCAGTATTCCACAGTGTATTCCATTCCCTCATTGTGCACAGTGTATTCCATTCCCTCATTGCGCACTTCATTTCCCCCCCTTAATTTAAGAATTTTACATTGATCTCAAGTGAGTTTGGATCGCCAGCTCCCAACAAGCTTTCAACTACTTGCAAAAGGCATGTCTATAAGCAGTTTAAAGAAAATGGCTTGATTTGTCCTAAAGCAGATCAGCATTTGGGAGGCTTGTTTTCAGATATTGCCAGAGTTCCACCATTGCATTTTAATATCTTTTTTTTTTAGTCACACTTCTGTTCCAACTCTTCAGTGTGGGGAGTAAGCACTAAGTAGACAAAATGGAGAGTTTGTATGTCCAGGTTGATTGGAAAAATTAATATTACCCTAAACAAACCTAGATCTATTTGGGACTAAATTTAATCTTTTGTTTTGTAGATCAAGTGGCGCTGTTTGTATGCATTTTAGTTCCACAATCCATGACCTACTTAAGAGTGTAATGCAAACAGAGTCCATATAAAGCAATATATCACATTACTATAGGCCTTATCTACTAGGGATACTTTGCAGTCCTAAATTTTTAATTTTCTTTTCAGCTTCCTTATTCTGATTCTTGGTAAATTATTTGGCAATTGTGGGAGATGTTCTTCATAATATATTTGCATAGTTTTATCAAATTCTGTTTTATTCACATTGAAAGGAACATTTTCTTATTTTTACATATGAATGATGCAAGAGTCTGTTCTCTGAAGATCAACAGACAAAGTAAATTCCTTTCATCTGTTGTTTCTAGCATTGCTGTAATTAGAATAGTTATGGATCAGTGAATGGTTTTACTGAGACAATGTGTACCTTCTGGGGTGAAAAGCGATTTTTAACACAGGCAGTTCAGTATTATATTATATCAAATTTCAGAAAAGAATAATGTGGGGAAAAAGTATATGTGCATCCTGAACTCATCTTCTCTTTTTCTACATTTTCATCCAGTGACTGAGTTGTGAATTGTTCTAACACAACCATCCATTATGTTTAGGCAGGAATGTATGTACCATTAATCACAGGAAGAAAGTTAAGTAAAGATGTAAACTTATTGGAAACAAGGCTTGAAATGCACATAACCTTGATATATTAGGCAAATGTCTATGAAAAGTCTGCGAACCTAAGAAGATTAATGGAAAAATATCAGGCAGAGTTATAATACTCCAATCAATTATTCTGTGATATCGTTTAAGATAAATAATCTCTAAATTGGGTCAAGATTTAAGATACCCATTTTCCCTAATAGCTGAAATGAAATGGCCTCACTGATTTAGAAGGATTTGGGGGAGTTAAGAACAATGTTGGGAAGCTACTGATGGCCCCTAGGTGATTGGTTTTGCACCCAAGCCTTCTGGAGAGAGAAAGAAAGATAGAAGAAAGATGCTTCTTTCACTAATGTTGACATGGTAGCAAGACAAAAGAATACTATATCCTGATTTAAACATTTAGAATTCTTTAAAGTGTTCAGGAAAAGCGGCTTGTACACTCTGTGTCTATTAAAGCAGATAAAATTTATCAACCTTATATGGTGGCTAAATTTTACTGCCCAACTACTTAATATATCTCAAGGTATTTTTCATAGAACATGTGCCAGAACATGTTGTAAAAGTTTTCCTATGTTCACTGTCTCCTCCTTTCTCCTCTCTCTCTCTCTCTTTTTCTTTTTCTTTTTCTTTCTTCAAAATAACACATGTGTTGAAAGTACATTTAAGTGTCTGAGCCTTTTGTATCCTTTCCTCACATGTAATTTTTTTTCACTTGCTAGTCATATTCATCTGTCATTGTCTTTGTCTGTAGCTCCTTACAAATTCTATGACCACTATTTGGAAACTGAATGAATAATCCCTTCATATGACAACAGTTGTTGACATGGGGATAATTCAGCATGGGAATCAAATGCCATTGCTTTAAGACAAAAAACTCAGACTACAATGGACAATAAAATGCTATGAATAAGTGAGGACAAATTTCAGAAAGCAGAATGCAGCATCATATCTGTGTATATATATCCCTAATGAGTTAATGTGAAGCTGTCATAGTTATACCACATGCATATGCTTAGTGATGGTTTGTGGTACATTTTTATTTCTGTCAATTTGGCAAAGAACCTTTGTGAATCTGAAACACTTGCATATGGATCTGAATTAAACTGAACTATGCTTCCGTGCTCACCATATACTACTACTGAAATATAAAATTATTTCCCATTTATTTATTAATTTTTTGTCCTGCTTTTATTACTTTATAAGTAATTCAAGGCAACGAATATACATAATATTCCTTTCCCTGCCTCTTTTTTCCCACAACAACCCTCTAGGAGGAAGTATGAGTTGAGAGAGAGTAACTGGTTCAAAGTCACCCAACTGGCTTTCATGCGTAAGGCAGGATTAAAATTCACAGTGTCCTGATTCCTAGGCCACCACCTAACCACTACACCAAATGCTCAAGGTGATTTGCATAACACACAGTCCTGAGACATCTTGTTCAGTGACAGAGCTAATGCTTTCCAAGTTCCTCTTTCTTTTCTTAGAAAGATGGCTCTGGAAGAAGTAATCATACTGAGATAGATTAACGAATATTTCCAACCTTAGCTATACTTGAGATAATTATGAAGATAGATTTTAGCCTTAGCTATACTTTAGATCATTATGAATTGCACAGCTTGAGACCAGTCAATCTAGGTTAATACATGCAGTGAATATCCACCTTTTAGAGAGTACAGAAAGATCAAAAAAGTTTGTAATAAATAATAATAATAATAATAATAATAATAATAATAATAATAATAATAATAATGTTTTCCAGGATCGATTGAAAGGAAACTTAATAGATGTATTAACAGCTAGTTCTATATTTATAAACCAGATAATTTATAATTTAATCTATAAATTTTGTATCAGCATCTAAAGAAATTTTATTAATACTGCTTACAAATTTTTAGAATGTATAATAATGTTCTAAAGACGCTGAAAACCCATTAGAAAATTTGGGTTTCTAAATCTCAAGCCCAAGGAAAAAAAACTGTAATTGTTTGTAAAGTTTGTAAAATTAAGAATCAAGGCCAGGTCCAGATCACAAAATCTTGTTAATTGTTCCAGCACCCTTTGGTCTTAATAGCAAGTTTCAAAATCTGGTGAGTTTTTACTAAATTCATTTTAAGGTTATTCATTTTAAGATAAACAGCAGCTTCCAGTCAGATTCATTTCAAAACTTTGCCTTATTCTGTCTTTTTTCTGTTTGTGATAAATGAGGATACTAAACAGCAAACTGAGGCTATGCATATGATTTTCACCAGGAGAATGATTTCTAGATAAAGAAGCTGTGCTGTGCCAAAGGTTGGACCATCTCTTTCTGTTACCTCATAGAACAAAGGTAACAAAGGGAGAAATGGTGATTCTTGCAAGATGTTTACTTGAAGGTTTTTGCTTTGTTGTTGAAAATTATACAGCTTGGTGCTATCTATTATTGGATTAGCAAAGCATGTTAGAAACAGTTACTTAGTGCTGCCCAGAAGGCAATATTATGGTAGAATGAACTAAGAACATGCTTGTGCTCCCTCTCTGATCCTCTCATATGATCCATTTAATTTAGGATATTGATTCACACATATCACTTAAATGTTCAGCTTTATGGGTAGTTTTGTATATAGTCCATATCTTGCTGTCTTTCTCAATTCTTGGTTAGTCAGTGTTCGCTGCCTGGAAGCTTAATTTGGAGTTCACTCCTATGAAAATTATTGACTAATTTCTAGTTACTCAGTAGTGTGGCAAACTGAATCCAGATTTCAATCAGAGTAATTTGGATTAATTCTCCAATTTAAACCTCAATTTACCAGATTTGGATAATCATTGCATTTTAGCCTACACTGTGAAGCAAAGTGCACCAGATTCTGTTTATGCTCCCCTAAACTCTTTTAGAGAATATTTAGATACAAATTGCAGTTTTACAAATGGCAGTGGCCATCAACTTATTTGCTATATAAAATGAAAACTTTGTTTTGCCATGTTTTTATCTTTATTTACTCAGTTCTGCAATCTGCTCTAATGAGTAGCTAATGATATTAATAACAAACATGATTATTATTCTAATCTGTTATTATTTACTGGAATTTGGAATTTTGTTAAATTGTATAAGGTGACAGGGGGTATCATTAATCAATGACAGTCAATGTTAGGATGTCATATGGTTCAGCATGATAACTAAGCCTTATTTTGAAACTTTTATAAATTGCATGAAATTTGATCCTTTGAGATAACATTTCATGCCACTGAAATTACATATTTTCAGAGAAGATAAATTAACTAATCCTAGTAATAATTACAAGAATTTATGTTGTACCAAAAGTCAATAAAATATATCCATAACATCTTTATGCAAATAGTACAGTTTATTAACCATGTTTTTGGTTCTGGTTGTGCTGTTTTTTAATGACTTCAACTTTTGTAATTGTGATTAAGTATCTAATAATTTATTGACTAAGTCATAGAGTTCCCTGGTAGGCTGGATTGTTGGATTATTCAATTAATAGAGTTTGTTTATACGGAGAATCAATTGAGTAAATTACTATTAATTGTTCAACATGCAGTTCCTGAACCAATTCAAAGGAACACTGTTATATAATATATATAGCTACATGCTTAACTGGTTTGTATTTAATTGTTAATCTGTTTGATGAATTAATAGTTTATTTCAAATCACAGATGTTTTTTTCTGTAGAAAATGTGTAAAATTAAAGAAAATTAGAGTTACCTGACAGTGAGATGGATAGCATATAAATTTAATAAATGAATAAAATTACATAAAATCTTTATAGATATTGCAGTGGCTAGGTCTTTTTCTGACTTCTTGATCTAGCACAGTGCACAGGTGCTACACTCCTAAATATGTGTAGATTTCATATGGTAATTAAACTAAATGGAAACAATAAATCCGCACAAAGATCTTTGTAGGACAAGCCATGTAAAAGAAAGACTTGATCCTTTTCCACAAGAACAGAAACAAAGAGCAAATAGTTATTATACGAGATAATGAAAGAGGCAGATTATTATTTTTGTAGTTTATATACTTTAATAATGCTTTTAAAATGTTCAGGACAGAGGTATCTGCTGAGAGGAAGCATCACAAAATTAACAATATCAGCTAAGACTGTAAAATCCATATCTTTTCCTTTTTTATATACATTGTAAGACACATATTATGGTCACCATCTTGATTTTTTTTAACTCCCTGCCTATATCCTTTGCTCCAATGCGTAGATATGTAACTTTCCATAGAAGACCGCTCAATTTTCTGTATAGGTTATCCATAATTCTCAACTGAATTTCATTTCATGAAATGGTGAATATAAAGTCTCACAGGGAAATACTTTCACAGAAAGAAACTTCTTAAACATAGTTGTATTATAATGAAGAGAAAATATTTCTTGATCAAATAATAAAATTATCATTCAAGATATTATGATTTGTTTGATATTTATTAGGGTAAAAATAAGGTATATGAAATAGAAACATGATAGGAGAGTCTTTATTTCATGCCTTATTTGAAGGTCATAAAAACTATATGAGGTTCAAAGAAGTGTTTGGAAAACATGTTGACCTATTTCATTAAACTGGGAAATCACAACAGCTTTTTTCAACCATTTGAATCAGTGTGATTCATTCAATCAATTAATCAAGTCAATGTGTTGAATTGGATCTGGTGGGATTCACATTTAACTACTTACCTTCATCATCAGGATTGCAGAAATGGCAGATGCCCTGATAAAACAACTTACATTTTCACATATAAGAGTCCTTCAGATCTGAACATCAGTGTATCTTATTATCTGCTTTCAAAATACATGTTCTCCTCCAAATGTAAACATTTATGTAGCCTTATTTTATGTGGCAGCAATATTAGCTGCGTGTCAACCAGATTTCTGAGGGATTACAATTAAGGCCAACCTTCTTTTCTAAATTCACATAAATTCATTTTTCCTACTTTAGAGGTATCATATGTAATCTCAAAATGTCTGGTTGATATATAATCTCTTTTATTATATAAAACAATTAGCAATTATTTTGTAGGCAAGACTAAAATGTGCCTTTAAATGAACCATAGGAACAATATTTTTCATATAGACAGCACAATTATTTATAGAAATGTGCTACAACTCTTTTTAAAAGCTATGAACTTCCCCCCAGCTTTTATTTACTGAGGACATGCACAGCAAAAAAGAAAAAAGAAAAACATTCTGTTTTCCTCACTTTATTTTTACCCAATTGTTGTTGTTGTTGTTGTTGTTAATTGCGAAGTCGTGTCCGACCCATCGCGACCCCATGGACAACGTTCCTCCAGGTCTTCCTGTCCTCTACCATCTTCTGGAGTACAATACTTTTAATCCCTAAGAAAGCAGATTAAATAACATATAAAATATACTACAAATCAGATTTTTTTTTTAAAAAAAGTATCTATTATTAATAATGGCTGATATTTCTATTTCTGGATGATTTCCAAGACAACCTTCATGTGTCTTGAGCTATTTGTCTCTTTCAGAAAAAGAGGATGACTCTTCAGTGAAAGAAAGAAAAAATCACAGCTACATCGCTGGCTTCATTTTTCATTCAAACCTCCTTTAATGCACATCAGTCAGATTCATGAAGGACAGGTTACAGCTCTACATTTGAAAAGAATTCTAGAAAGGAACATATCAGAGATACTAATCTTGGCAATTCACTAAACAGAGAAAGAGAATAAGGTGTGGAGATTAGCCTGATGGAATCTATGAGAAATCAAAAGAATCTTTTATCGGTTGAGTGTATCTGCTCTGCAGAAAGTACTTATATCCAGCTTTTATTTTGTTTTGCTTCTTAGCCATTTGTCAGAATGGGAAGGAGGAGAAGGGTTTTTTCCCCTCGTCCACCTTTGCTTAAAAGAACTGTGGAAGCTTTTTTAGGTGAACTCATATTCTGTTTAAGCCAATATAACTCTGGGGAAAATGGGGACACCTATATATCTAACATTACTAGTGGTTTCCAAACCTTTTCATAGTTCCAAAAGTGTTGGTGATCTTATGAAAATCCATGAATTATTAATTCTATTTATGTCATTTTGCATGTTCCGTAAAACAAGACAGTGTGAGAACCCTATGTTCTGTGTGCATGGGATTTCTTATTCTTTTCAGGTTCTGCTATTCTCCTGGGGGGGAGGGGGGAGCTTGAGATGCCGATATGTATTTGCTTTGCTCTGTCTCTTGCTCTATCTTCTTTGATGTGTCCCTAATGGGATGAGAATGGAATATACCTCCGCCCATCTGCCTTATCTCTGAGCGTGGAAGAAATGGCGCAGACACCTAACACCTTGGAAGCGGCACCTTATTTTTTTTCGAAAAAAAACCATTAATTATCTAATTTTACAGTTAAATATTTGAAAAGCAACGTGGCGGCTG
>JANHFS010002198.1:174522-188790 GCA_032467975.1 Trimeresurus albolabris
GCCTTGCTTGGTGACCCCCGTGAAATGGTCGATCAACCCCAAATGGGGTCCCGACCCACAGGTTGAGAACCACTGATCCAATCTTTTAGATAGTAAACAAGGATTTATGTTTTAGTGCTTATGAACTGAGCCAGCAGTGGGTTATTCAATAAGCTATGGCTAAGCAAGCCTGGCTTAATAAAATGTGTCAGGAATCGCATGCCCACAGTTTGGGCATGAATTTACTGACACGCTTCCTTGAAATCAGTTCAGCTCTGGTGAAATAGGTCTTCTTCTCTTTGGGAAAAGATCGCATGCACATATTCTGTCCTGCTGGAACATTAGTTCCAGAGCTCCATGGAATAATCTATCTCTTGGCCATGTCTTCTCCTCACTTCAGCCCTTTCCAGGGGTTTTGTTCTTGCAATGTGCAATTCTGGAATGTATTTAAATAACATTTAGCACATTCAGGAGCACAGGAAACAGAAACAATCTGCCCTACGGCTTTACCAAATATAATTGAAATCACTGGTGGTAGGTTAACTACGCTCATTTGGTCAGTAGTGCATAGGTGCTATTTTCTAACCCAAAATAGATTACAGAAAATTGTTCAAGGGAAAACTATTTTCATGCTGTTTTAGCAGCCAATCTGCTTATATTTCGGTTGAGCTGTGAGAGAGATTCCCTCCCTCCTGCAGTGTGTTTTGTGAGGAAACAACCTTAACAATTTCATTCTCCTCTTGGCCTAAGACCTAAAATATTTTTCTGAAGTTTGGAACAAGCTTGCTGGCTCACTCTTTCAGCCAAAAGGCTGACATGTTAAATTACAACTCGTCACAGTGAAATTAAACACTAACTTTCTCAAAAATCTTTTTTCCTCTATGTCAGGCATCTATGTGTATATATACAGAGCATTTCTCTCTACAAGCAACATATGACTCTAAGGCAGGAGTCTGGAGACTGTGGAGAAACAGCCAAGTTGAGCCTCTTTTTCATAAATCCCAAGATCAGAACTGCTACAATCCAAAAAAAGGCATACTCCAGGAAGGAGGAGACACAAAATTTAAAAAGACCTCAAGATGGCAGCTGCTGTACCGTGATTGAAACTCTGACACCCCCCCTTTTTTTTACATGTGATGCATATTAACAAGTTGTAGAGATTTGACTGTGCAGTCATGGCTGTCATCTTGCCTTACCTGAGTGCCCCTCCCCCAACAGACACCCTTCCCCCCTAGCAGGGACAAAGAATGACAGTTGTGTAAATTAAAAAGGACAGATCTAGTATATACAGTTGTATGGCAGCAGAATTCATCACCTGTCATCTGCAAAACTTTCTTCACTTCCCAGACTTGAAACAACTCAAAGGAGCAAAGTACAGGTAGTCCTCGATTTATGACTGAGCCCAAAATTTCTGTTGTTAAGGGAGACGTTTGTTATGTGAGTTTTGTCCCATTTTACGACTTTTTTGCCATAATTATTAAGTGAATCACTGCGGTTGATAAATTAGTAACACGGTTATTAAACGAACATAGCTTTCCCATTGACTTTATTTGTGAAAAGGTTGGAAAAAGTGATCACATGACCTTGGGACACAGCAACGGTCATAAGTATGAACCACTTGACAAGCATTTGAATTTTGATCACATGACCATAGGGATGCTACTGTCAAAAGTAAGTCTTCATCCTGGTTCATCCAAGCCAGGAATAAATAAGCAACATGGCGTCTGTTTTGGGAAGAAGGTTACACTTTATTGAAGAAGCAGAAAGATAGTTCTTCAGGAAAGAGCAGAGAAGAGAAGAGCTGAGCACATGGGCAGTAGCATTTTTATACCCTCTCTAGCCTAAAATGCGCCCTCGCTGCATTTTAAAAACCGCCTGGGCCTGCCTGCCGCTGCACCGAACGTGCGGCGGCAGGCCCTTTCTATGGGAGCCCCTTTCTACACCACCTCACCCTCTTCCCTGCCCCCTGGCCGTTCCTGCCCGGCACACCATGGCTGCACCGGGCGCCAGAGGGCCAAGGCGGCCTTTGATGGTGAGGGAGGTGGCTCGGGCGGCGCGGGGGAGACTCCCGCACGGTGCGGATGGCGGCCGGGGGCGGAGCGCGGCTGGGCAACCAGGATGCATGGAGACCGGCTCGGTGCCGCAATTCAGCTCAGCCGGCAGCGGCAATGGCGGTTTTCTCGCCCTTCTCCTCTCCTTCCTGCTGCCCCCAAAGCGGCTCGGGCAAGAGCCAGGAGGAAGAGGGATGCCTGGGGGGAGCAGCCGGGCTGGCGGAGGGGATGATGGCAGCGGCGGCCGCTGCTGCATCATCGGGGGTCCCGACCGCCCCCACGCTGCCCGGCCTCCGTCCATCAATGGAGCCGTGGTGGGGGCTGGTGCCGTGCGGCCCGCCAGCCCCTACGCCAGCTCGGCTGCTCCCCCCAGGCACTCCTCTTCCTCCCGGCTCCTGCCCGAGCCGCTTTGGGGGCAGCAGGAGGAAGGAGAGGAGAAGGGTGAAAAAACTGCTTCTGCCGGCTGTGGCGTCGAGCCGGTCTCCATGCCTCCTTATCTACCATACCAGCAGATCAGAATCATTGTCTATCTATTTTGAGGGACAGAGGAAAAGAATTGTCTGCTATATCCCAACAGTTGTCAGTCTGTGTTTTTTTAAGGGTATGTTAGGATATGTTTTGTCTGGCACTGGATGACCACTTTCAGTCCAAGAATACATTCATATATTAAAGGTTTAAAGGTTTCCCCTGTCAAAGCATGACAGAATCAGGGGTGGGATGCTCATCTCCAATTCTCAGCCAAGGGAGTCTGCATTGTCTGAGAGATGCTTTTGTTATCATATATCCAGCATGAAATACGGAAAACAGTAACCTTTCCCATTGAAGTGATACCTATTTATTTATTTGCATTTGTGTGCTTTCAAACTGCTAGATTAGCAGGAGCTAAGGAGAGTAATAATGCGAACTCAACCCATCAAGTGGTGCTTGGATCTCACACTGGAATGTTGCCTTTCCAGCAGGCAAACACAGCCTCTTTAACTGTTGAGCCATCATGCCACCCCAGACCCATATACTGTATGCCTTTGTATAATTAATCCAGGGTTTCAACACAAGAAACTGCATATACCTCTTGTTGTTGTTGTTACAGAGAGAATTTGAAGCATTTGTTTTCAGGTCATTATATAATAGAATAAAGAACTTTGAGATTATAAAGAAATTGATGACCTTTTGGGTTTAAATATTTGCACAGATGTATCTTTCTTTGGAACAGGGCAGGACATAAAGAAGCCTTTCACATAACTCTTTAGAGCTAAATGTAAGAAAAGAGGAAAGTCAGGGCAAGCATCTGACATAACTCAAAGCAAAGACCTATCATTTATGGCAATCTTTTTATGAAAAGTTTAACTTCACTTTGCTCAAAAGTATCTTAAATAATATGAAATCTGGCAACTTGATTTGGCTTGTTAGCTTCTGTTCTGAAAGA
Organism: Trimeresurus albolabris; assembly: GCA_032467975.1. Lineage (NCBI taxonomy): Eukaryota > Metazoa > Chordata > Lepidosauria > Squamata > Viperidae > Trimeresurus > Trimeresurus albolabris. The sequence continues at coordinate 177,976 of JANHFS010002198.1, forward strand.
AAAGCTTTCAGTAAAAATGAAAGAAAATAGATTTTAAAAATGATGATGATGGATCAGCCAGCCAGTCCAAAACTGGGCTGAAAGGAGCTGTAAGTAATTTTTGCCCTAATGTTGGATGAGGGAACAAAGCAAATTAAGCACATTTTAACAGTCCTGTCAATACAATTCATTGTGATAGATTTAGCTATAATTGTGGAGGAAAAAAATCTGGTTTTAATGAGGATCATACTGAGTTATTTTAAAGGGAAGATTTTTTTTATTCAGCACATATAATGTCAAATAACTATTGAAGTTAAAATTAATGTAATTAAATATGTAACTTTTTAAAGAAAAAGCTGATTCAGAGAACATTCAGAAAAGAGCCTATTTTAATTAGTTTCTCAATTAGTTTCTCAAAGCTTTCCAGTTGTTAAAAACAGAGAAGAAATTATATGTAAAAGCATTGAGTTTTGTTCTAACCATTCTTAAAAATGAACAAATGAAACCATTTGTTAAGAATCTTATTTTAGAAAATCAGCAATGTTGTGTTGACTGAAGACTGATTTCTTTTTATGAGGAATGGTAAATGCCAAGGTTATGAATGTATTATTTTTATATAAATTGTAATACTCAATAATGCATTCAAGTACTATTCCAAGTCAGCCCCCAAACCAAGAAAAATATAGAATTCAATATAATCATTCAGATTATAAAGAATGAAAGAGTGTCAATATAGAATGTTGAATAGCTAATTAACATGTTAATTTCCTGAGCATAGCTTCATATGCAGAAAAATCATGGGGTCTCTAAACTATCTAGTGACTTTATTTCAATTTGAATGGAATGCATAATGGGATTTTACATTCCTTCACTTTCAGAAGTCTCTGCATATAGAATTCTAACATAGAAGGGCTACGCAGTCTAGTTCAGGGGTCCCCAACCCATGGGCCATTGACCTCTATCAGTCATAGCCCATTGGGAACCAGGCTGTGCAAATGCGGACCTAGGTTGCACGCACAAAACTGTCATCCCCACCACCACCAGCAACCCTGCTGCTGATGCTGCTAATCCATGGAGCCAGAAAAGTTGGGGACTGCTGGTCTAGTTTATTCTTCTCTGTGTTCTCCTAGAGGTGATCCACTTTAATGTCGCTTCAGTGTTAGAAATTAGAAATGCTGTGTGTAATACCTTCCAATAATGCCACCATGTTTCTGAGGTGCAAATATTTGTAAATTTCAACAAGTATTTTGAAATGATTCTTTGAAACAGGAATCATATTTCTAAAAAAAAACTTTCTTTTAAAAGGGTCAAAAGGTAAGATGGAAAGTAAGAGAGACAGAAGTAACTTGTATGTTTGAGTAAATTTAACAATGTGGCTTTCAGTCAATTATGTACTTATTTGTTCATCTTGCATCATATTTTTTTTAAATAAAATCCATTCACATATTTTTCACATATCTGTTTAGGGATCCATTTTCTAAGCCTTTTGTTTGCTATTTTCATAAATACACAGTTTTTATGTGCACATATCCTTAATATCTGCATTTTTGCATGCCCCTTTTAAAAAAACAGAATTCAGAAATGCATAAATACAAAACAATGACTTTCTTTTGGATTGCATGTTGCTTCTGGATGAGTAAATTAGGTAACTTCAATTAAAACAATATTCAAATGTCATTTCTTTCATTACTACAAATTTATCCCAACATGACTCCTTTTTCGTTGGTCTTTTTACTTCTGTTTAACATCTCCATGAAAACACTTGATAAGGTCATTCTATGGTCTGTTATCATCGGTATGCTGATAATATCTAATTATACCATTCAACTCCAAGCCAACCAAGTTAGGCTGTTGAAGTTCTGTTTCAGGATTTGGAGGTTATGAGGCTATGAATGGGAGAAACCAATTCAAGCGCAGTCCTTCCAGGGCTGAGTGGCTGTAACTGTGCAGGTACAAGCATGAGACAGCTTGCATTGGGAGCTTCACTGGCAATCTGCTTCACTGGCAATCAGCTTCACTGATTGCCATTATGCTTCCAGATTCAGCTCAGTTGTTGAATTTATACCTATTATCTATAAATCCCTACATGGCATAGAGACTGGTTATTTGAGGAACTGTCATGTCTCCCATGGCCTATCTGGAATATCTGGCAAAGTGGGCATGCTCTAGTCCTGTCAATTAAACAGTGTCATTTTTTAGGACCAGATTTTTAGAGAAGCATACCTTCTCTCTGATGTCTGCCTTTTGGAATGGGATTCTTCCTAAGATTTTATTTGTTTTTATGCTGTCCATCTCTTCTGAACACAGCCTAATTTAAAACTTTAAAAACTAGTTCAAATGTTATGCCATGTTTGGGCCACATTACATAGCCATTGCAAAACAGTTTTGCAAATCACATTGGAACTGTTCCTACCTCATACTATTAATCTCAATAGATACTATATGTTTACATGTGTGTGTGTGTGTGTGTGTGTGTGTGTGCATGAGTATGTGAATAAGCCCTAAATAAGCTTTATTAATCTCTAGAAATTTCCACACACTATACATTATATCTACCAGCAATAATGATTTCACCTTGAATTATTGTTTGAATTGAGGAAATATGTCTTCCATGAATTAAAAAGCCATGAAAATAAAAATAAACTCTCATAAATGAAGTGAAGTGAAGTGAAAATAAAAATATACGCTCATAAATATTGTGTTATCAAAAAATTAATTTCTTTTGACCCCAGTCATTGAAAGAAGGGACAGTCTACTGCTTTTAGAGGACTCTTATTCTCTATGAAATCTCTTTAAAAATGTAAAAGTACCTTTACAGTTCAGCAAATCACAAACATTGTAATTATTTAGGCAGTGGTAGGTTGTGGGGCATGGCATCATTTTTGCTTTTTAGTCATGCAGTTTATTTCCAACACAGATTGGAAAGGCCTTGGAATGATTGTCTCCCAATGGTTGCAGTGCACACAAGAGTAGAGATAGAAAAAGGTTTAAGATTCTATCTCTCCTCAGAGTAAAATTACAGTGAGATAAATCTTTCTTTGCAAAAATGAAAACAGAGAGAAGAGATTTCTGTGCATTAGTTTTTATTTCTCCCTCATTTTCTCACAATCCCAGATCAACTGAAGGCTAAGATGTGGGATCTAGATTTTAAAGCGGAATGGGACAACTTGCCACCACCAACTCACTGAGGCAAACTCATCATGGCCAACTTGCTGCAAGACAACTTGCAACAGCCAACTCGGCGCAGGACAACTTGCCGTGAGACAATTTATCAATTCAATTTAATTATTTAAAATATATAAAAATATTTTAATTTTTGTCATTCACATTTCATTCTGTCCCTCCTTTTTCATCCTTTTTCAATGATTCTATTCCACATTTCTTTGATACTAGTGTAACTCTTGTTCCCACAGCAAATGGTCCTGTGATGAATTGGCCATGGCTAGTCGTCCCATGGTGAGTTGGCCAGAGCAAATTGGCCATGGCAAATTGGCTGTGGTGAGTTGGCCATGGTCAATTGTCATAGACCTATTTTAAAGTATTAGGTAAATGCTTCAACTTGTATCAATGCACACATATTAAATGTGTGGATTGCCCAAGATTGCCCAGATTGGATTGCCCAAGATTAATTTTGTAATTCAGTATAATTCTAACCCTCCTCTTCAACTCCAAGGAAAATATCTATGAGATCCACTGAAATCCAATCATATATTCTTATCCAAAATGCCAAGTTTGGTATAGGATGACATTTAACACTAGCTTTGCATAAATAACAATCATTGCTCAAAATACAGAGTTTGTTTTCAACTATCCCATGCAAATAATAAGTGATATGGAAAAAAATAAATTTAAATGCTTCACACAATTATTTGGTGCATAGCATCAGCTACAGAACTATCTTACATGGGTAAGGTAAGATTGTGTAATTTTTCATGGTCTTTTGAACAACTCGTAACATTCTGAAACCTAGAAGATTTTTACAGATTTTTATCACTATTTCAGTTATTTATGAGCTGACAAAACAAAAGCATTAATGTGTTGACTATTCTTCATCTCAATGGCTGTATTTGATATACTTTTAATTTTAATAATGTTCTTCCTTTATAAAATTGTCTTTTATTTCTTAAGTATTATAACAAATGATTTTTGGGTGCCATTGAGGGTTAAGGATAATTAATTAGTGATTTCCCACTGACATTTTCTCATTGCTTGATTAAAGTTGTCTTTTTTTTTACTAACTTGATTAGCAGTGTTATTCTATGGATTCTCATATACTGTCAGTGACAATTTAGAAGTACAAATAAGTTAAATACAATAATAATGTCATGGCATTTCTTCACCTAAGGTAACACATAGCAATAAGTGTGTTCTCAGAAGATTAAAAAGTTGTTCAGTTCAAGGCTGGCAAGTCCAGGTAAAGTTAGCTGAGAATTAAAGAGCAGTTTTGAAACCTTTCTGAAGTTCCACTCATATTTTAACAGCTATTCTGGATGAAAACTGAAGCCCAAATGAAACAATAATGGGATTGGACTAGGAGTTATAGGGAAAAAGGAATTGGTATGATTTGAGAACTTGAAAAGATCTTAAGAAAGCTATAAAGCATCTCAAAAAATCATTTATGAATAAAATCCATGATACAAAATAATAGACATCAGATAATTTCAGATTACCTAACATTGAATCTTCTTACTAGCTATAGCAACTGAAAATTATAGTTGAATAAAAGCTATACAAATATTTTGTTTACTCATAAACTAGTTTGCACCATTGCTTTAGGGTATGGATCTCTTCCTCCATATTGGTGAGCAACAGTTGCATTCTAAAGGCAAGCATCTAGCAAAAATAATGTCATAGCCTTGGTGACTATTTAATTGCAAACTAACACTGCTAACGAAGAGCCAATAAATGATATTTGTGATAGATTGTGCAGCACTGAGCACTATTAATTAAACTGAGTTCTGAGTCTTCTGTGGAAAAAATTATGGTGATTTATGGTGATGAACAGATTGTTGTACCCTGACCTATCACAAAAAAACCCACCATTTGTTTGTTTGTTCAATTTTTTCAATGACTCTGGGCAACTTATAGTTCATAAAATATATTATAATTAAAATTGAAGAAAAACATTTTAAAACAATAAAAACAGTAAAAACAGTAAAAACATTTTTAAAAATCCATTCAATACAGAAAAGCAAGCTATTTGACCCATTAGCAATATAGCCAGGAAACGGGGCCCTTGGCACATTCTAGGCTTGGAAAACATGGGCAGATTTTTAAGGCCTTATGAAAAGTTAGCAGGGGATTCATTCTGATCTCCAAAGGGAAGATGTTCCATAGGACAGGGGCTGCTGCAGAAAAAGCTTGTCTTTTGGTTGCTACCAGCCAACATCCTTTGGCTGACAGGATCTGCAGCATGCCCATTTGCTTGACCTGGCTGGTCCAGTAATTTATGCATTTCCCATTGCTCATTTTTCCAGTTTCCATAATTGAATAACATTCTTTTTTTTAAAAAAAGATAATTTTAAATATTTAAATATTTCTTGCTTTGCGTGCTAACTCTACCAAGTAACTGAAGATGCAGAAAGAATAAAAACACATACACCTATTAATCTTAGCAGCATTGTAGTCTTTGTAACAGTGATTAAACAGGTGCTAAGTAAGAATTTTACCTTTTTAAAGATACATGACAGTATTAAGAATTTGATTTCTATAGAATGACTGATCAAACTCATTTGTTTCCATTAATTAGAGTTGCTTTCATTTGCACTAGAACTTTTTTAAAAATTTGAACAAATGAGATCAGTTGATGACATCAGTTGGAACTCAACAATTTAAATATGTAACTATGGCTCCAAGTTCGAAATCACAGTTTGCAATATAATGAAATCAAGAAATTGTCAAGACTTTTTCAATTTTATATTCAATATTCAAATGTTAGCAACCTAAATTCTAAGGTAAAATTCAATTTCTAATTTTTTAAAATGTAATTAATACAGTGTTTACAATTTGGATGGAAGTCATCTGTTAGAAGTGGTCAGAGAACATTATTCGATATCAGCTTTCAAAGTGCAATCCCTATATTATAATCATAACTGAAAAAAAATCAAATACTGTTGCAAAATTGTTCACATCTGATGAATATTCAAATAGACATTTATAAATATTGGGATCAAATTTCCTGTTCATCTGTCCTGTTCATTTATGATTCTTTTCCAACTTCAAGTTCTTAGTTGGCTATGAGAAAGCTTTATATGTTTTTAGTTCCAGGTGACTGTGTTGGATTAAAATCTGCATCACATACTGCAAAGATGGGTCACTGAGCAGTGCTGAATAAAGCAAGTAACATATAGGACTCTGTAAGGTGGCCTTGCTTCATTTTGACAAGGACTATTTATTCTGGCAAAATGATTCAGACGAAATGCTTCAGAATTAATGCAAGCATCCAAACTGCTGTCTTCAGGCTACAAAATCAGACAAAGGCAAAGACATCTTTTACATCTTTGCTATTGTAAAAATTGGTTCCCAGGCTAATAAAGACTCAGGAGACTATTATGTAAACAACCAGCTGCAAGTTTATTCATTAATACTGATAAGACCCACCACCTTTGGGATTTCAAGGAGGCAATTAGAAAGAAAAATTTCAAAAGCCTATTCCATAATGTACATTCAGATATATTGGCCCTAGATAGGAATTAATTCAGTTGCTGGAATTCTTATATCCAACTCCTTTTCAATAAATCTAGGTAAAGAGGCACTATGAGAAAAGAATCACTTCTGTTTTTAGGGAGATGCCAGAGATCAATGAATATCCCTTTGCTTCCATATAGTGGACATCCAGATTTTTACTACTAAATTTCTGCTTCTCTTTAAAGCAGACGTGTCTTTTTGTGGAGGGTGCTTCCATCTGAGCTTCAACAAATATGCAGCTGCTCTAATAAGTAGTAGAAAGTTGCAGCATTTGTATGAGGAACTTTTTCCAAATCACTTTCAAAGTGGCACACCCTGATGTTTTCCCTATCAAGGTGCCACACTGACATAATTTGTCTCGCCAAAGCACTTCATGTTTTTAAGACTCCTTCCAATACTCACTGGGAGCACTGAAAGCTCTTCTGACTTTTGTAAGAGTGAACACAGTACTTCATTTCACACTTCAAAAGTGGAGGCCATGTTATTTTATACAGCAGCTTCAGAAGAATGCTTTGCTAACAGCATTGGCAGGCTGAAGCAACCTTTTGAAACCCTATTAAGATGCAACCATTTCAATGGCATTTTGCTTCCTGTAGAATGAGCTAGACCAAGCTTATTTTACATTTAGGCCCTCCAGAGTTTAAGCTGCTTAGTACCAATTGCTGGGATTCTGTAATGGGAAAAGATTGTTGCCTTTATAGCCTCCTTTTGGCTTTTGATAGGCATCCAGCCAATCACTATGGCAACTGAATGCTGAATTATATAACTCTTGTCTGATTCAGTAGTACTTGTGTTCTTCATCTCACACTTCTCTACAGGAGAAATTGGATTTTTTCTACTTTTTAAAAATGTTTGGTTCTGATCAACTTTGACCACGTATGTGGCATGTAAATCTTTCTTCTTCAATTCATCAATAAGTCTACTGAAATGTGTGAATAAGCAATTATATTTTATTATACTGATTAAACATTTAGTAAAAATTGATACCTTAAAAGATAACTTTTAAAAAATGTAGCAAGCTAAAGTCTGCCTATGTTTGACATTTAACTGAAATCATATCATAAGAAGTTGCTTGGTATCTAACTATTTGAAAACATGCAATTTAATACCCTCAGGAATTATCCTCAATTCAGTTCTCAAGGGTTGCAGCACCACTATGTTTGAAAAAAAGAACTGAACTTTTGCTAACATTTAGAACAGCATTGGGCTATATTTTTATCTAAATGTTCTATAAATTTCCATAGTGATCCAAAACAATTGTGTCAGCCTTGTTTACATATAATATGTGTTGTTTTCTTCTATCAGCCTTATTCACACAAATGTTTTATCAAATCATCCTCATAAGTAAATAGGCTAAAGTAGCCGTAAAAGTATCCACCCCTATGGAGAACAAACACAGCCAAATACATACATGCAAACAGTCCAGGTTATATAATTGAAAGAAGCAATCAGCATGCTTCTGAGTACAACACTGATTCATGGGTTATAATAAATAGGAAGATTCAACATCCATCATGTCAACTTTCATGAATGGTAATGTTGTGCTTCTCTGAAATCTATGCAAATGGTAATTGCAAAAAATTAAGCCTCTGGCTATATACTCTCCATTCTAAAGAAAAATCACTTATTCTGCACGAGTCCCATTCTTCAGTTGCTTTTATTATAATCAGAATCAGGAATCTGTTTCCTAGTATAAGATACACAGTATGTTCTAAACTAGCTCTCAAAGAAGCATGCAATACTAGACGAAAAATATTAATCAACGTTTTGCTTGGAAATTTAAGAATACCTGCACCAACTAAAGTATTATTACTTTTATTTTTGCAAACAAAGCATTGTCTGTTATCAGACTATTTGGATGCAACAGAATCTTCTTTATGTTTACTTGTAAATGATCAGGAAAAGTGTGTGAGGAGTCCTTTGGTGCTCTCTGAGATTGGTTGTTTTCCCACATTAGCACTGAAGATGTTACCTAGTTTGGGTAATGAAATGTCTGCAAAAAAACAACCAAGCTCAGAGAGCACCAAGGATCCCTTATTTCAATCCTGAACTACAAATATTCTTCTTAATTGTAAAGGTGTATATTGGATGACAGTTTTATTACAATTAGGCAGTGATGGTGTAACTGGTTCTTTAAGTATAAATGTATTTGACAGATTGCAACTTCTCTGTTTTGCAGTTGAAGAAATTGTAAAGTATACAATTATCTTTCTATTACCAGCTGCTAATTTTATCTAGCTATACATTCTGCAAGACTCTCGGACCTTATTTGGTTCTGATGAACTACAAACAGATTGTTGTTGACCAACATTTCTAATGAACCTAGGTCATTCATAATAAGTTAATGTCATCCAATGAATATTCATATAGAAGTACTCTATTATGTGGTCAGGACAGTAATTAAATTTATCCAGTCGTGTTAGCAAAAGGTCATGGGCTCTCTTGTCCTTTCAATAAATACATATGTAAATAGTGACATGTGATAAAACCATATTTTATTTCTTCAATCAAATATTCTAATCCTTTGATCTTTACAAAATGCTAAATAAAATGTAGCAAATAGGGAATGCAACAACATTGTATGAATCTTTTGTCTAAAATAATTCCACTTCCATCTGCCTCTCCTCTCTTTTTTCCAAATTGCCTCTTTGCAGTTTACTCATTAACTCTTTATTATGATTTGTATATATCACATACTTTTTAAACACAAAACTTCCTGATGCTAGTTTTGAGTGGTATTTGATCAATCCATTCTTGTCCATATATCCCACAAAATAGCAAGCTAATGAATGCTTTAACAAACCATACATAAATAGCATTCTTTATAAAATTCAGAAGAAAATACACATAACAATATAACTTACTAATGTAACTGAAAAACAATAATTCAGAATATAAAAGTCAAGAAACTAGAAGAAAAAGAAAGTGAAAGACTGCAGAAATTAAAAGAATAGTCCTATATGGAAAAAAAATATTAGTAGAAAACTTCCACCAATGCAATGAATGGAATATAGACCTAAAGACAAATGTTTGGCTGTTGTTTTGGAATACCATGAAAATTTTTTTGTTACAGATTGCTTCACAAGCATGTGGAGTTTATTATTTTATTTACTTATTAGATAGGGGAAAGGATGCTTGGTGCAGTGACTAAAGCTGAAGATGGAAAAAAATATAAGAATATAATTGCTGCAAAAAATAAGAATGAAAGATACATATTGCATAATGAGGAAAACATGCTTGCTTTGGGAAAAAGCAATGAATTCTTAAGATTGAAGGAAGCCAAGAAAAGTACAACTGATCTAGATGGCAAAATGAATTTTTATTTTTGAAAAGGGTGCCAAAAGCTGAAAAATGAGTTTTCAGAGTGAAATGAATTAAAAATAAATGATAAATGTGGAAAAAATTCTTTTAGAAATTTGCAAAGGAATAAAAGCAATAGGTTGAAAAATGGAATCAAAATTAATGTATAATCCAAGAAAAAACATGTTGGAAAGACAATCACAAATAGTATGAGAGTGTTGAAAAATAATAGCGCTGAGGTTGCAAATAGCGTGGTGGTCCAATAGGAGAAATGTTAAAATATGGGTGTGTGTAATTTAACATGTGTGTGAAAATTTCATTTGTAATATAGTCATTGAAAAATTACTCTTATTCTTTCTTTATAGCAGTGTTTCTCAATGTCAGGTCCCAGAATTCTCCAGCAGAGCTGGAATTTGAAGACCATACATCTTAAACTTGCTGAGGCTATGAAACACTGCTCTAGAGAGAGGGAAAAGATAGCAAGGCTAAATGCCAAACCACAGAGGATTAGTTGGATAAGTATGCTAGGAAGAATTCTTATTGAAAGCTGACAATAAATGAAATATGAGAGCGTAACTTAATATAGATTAGATTTTACTCTTCAGCTGAGAAATTAATACAAACTTTGATTTAGTGGATTTCAGTGCAAAGGACTGCAAATATAACTGACATTTCCTTTGTGCTTATATAATTTTACATAATTATCACTTCAATTCCTTATTCACGCAAAATATTGTATGAATATTTTGAATAATTCCTTCCTAATGATTTGGGAAGGAAGGAAGGAAGGAAGGAAGGAAGGAAGGAAGGAAGTAAGGAAGGAAGGAAGGAAGGAAGGAAGGAAGGAAG
>JANHFS010002199.1:23240-34192 GCA_032467975.1 Trimeresurus albolabris
GAGGACTTCTGTCTTCAGAAAAACTATGGGAAATCCTCAGAGGGCTCCCTGCACCTGAACACATTGGCTGAGCTTAAAAGCTAAGCAGGGCCAAGTCTACTCACTCCGGGGCTGAGGGACCACCAGGCCTGCAAGGCCAGATGGGAGGCCAGGAAGACCATCCGGGGGGGAGCCCCCTTCCATAACTCTGCTGAGAAAGTATCGGTGGAGTTCCCAGGAGCTCAAGAGAAAGCTGACACAGAGACAGAGATAGAATTGTGGTTTGTAACACTTAGTATGAAAAATACCAGTCCCCAACCCCATGTCCTCAAAACACACCTCAGCAGACCATGAGGCTGCCCCGGTTTTATAGTTCTGTTCCTCTGATCAACAGAACTGGAATATAACAGGAATTCCCAAGAGCCAAGTTCACATTTTCTCAGGCACACAGCACAGATCTCCCAGCCCTGCCTCGAATGCTGCAGAGTGAGCAGACCAGGATGTCTTCTGCTTCAGGCGTGGCCTTGGGAGGGCTGAGCCCCAGCCTTCCCCCTCCTGCCCCGGATGAACAGTCTTCCTACAGATGGGGCTTCCGTAGGCAACAGCCTTCTGGCAGGGGGCAGCTCTGGTCGTGGGGTGGTGCTGAGTTGGGAATTGACTTGCCCTGCAAGGTTGTAGAGATTCTTTTGACACCGATGCTTGTGGGCGCAGTTGTAAGCAGGGCTAACCCTCATACTCCCTGACCCAATTTTTGACTAGCATCTGATGTCTTCCTTTGGAGAAAATAAGATTTTCCTTACTGGATCATTTTAAGGTTTAGCCGTAAACCAAACCTCTGTCAGCCAAATGGCCTTAACAGTTCTTGGGAAGGAGATATAGTGGCCTCCTCTTCTTCTGCTCCACCCAACGTTCTTCAGAGGTAGATCCGGCTCTCTTGACTGAAGGCCTGTTTGCCACATCTTTGTCTAGTCTCCTGCTTGAGCAAAGGGGTTGAACTAGAAGATCTCCAAAGTCTTTTTCCAACTATGTTATTCTGTTAAAGAATCCCTTTTGAAGTCATGATGATTATCCTCTCATTGTGTGGTCAGTATTCTGTTGCTGTGCAAATATTAGTCCACAATAAAGAGGTTTCTTTGGTATGGACTTACCTAATTGCTTGTTTTGCAGTTGTCTGACAGAAATCAGGTCTCCTGCAATTCCACGGATGGCAACAGCGCAGAGCTCTGCCTGGGAGGTCTACAATATTCTGAGAAAAACTTTAATATGGACAAGACAGTTTCCAGGGGTTTAACCCGAAAGCCAATTTAGTGCAACTTTTGAGGCCTTCTCCTAATCTTCCACCGTAACGCTGGTCGTCCAGAACTTTGCTAAAGGAGCAGCACCGTCACTGTAGCTTCTGTGTTGCTTGTGACAACCAGAAAATCTCCAAGGCTCCTTTTTAGTCGAAATAGAGAACAGTGACCATTGGCAGCTTTAGATTTACTTTAAGCACCAAAGGACAAGCTCCTTCAAGAAAGGGAATGTATCTGGTTTGTCTCGGAAAAGATTTAACGGAGACCTGATCCAACATAATCCGAAGGGCTGGCTTTGATTTGCACATCTGTTACGTCTTTGACTCCTCTCCAATGGAAGGATGCTCCGTGTCAGGCCTTTGGGAGTAGCAACACCCTCCCTGTGAGCATTCAGCTGCAAGTGTTCTTTGAGTGGAAAGACAGCAGGACCAGGAGCCTTCCCAAAGTGTCTGTGTTGGTAGTATCCTGTTTGGGGAAACAGGGGGAGAAAAAAAATGAACGGGGGGGGGGATTAGACTGGCCAACTGTCTTTCAGCCAGAAAAGAGCAGAACTGCTCCCCCCCCTTCCCTCCATATGAGCCTTTGCTGCTGGCCAAGTGAGAAAGCCCCCTTGCCTTCTCGGCCAGGGTCTCTGAGTGACTTGGTGGCAGCTTTGCTCCTTTTTTCCAGCAAGACAACAGACCGTAGAGGCCTTAGTTATTACATGACAGGTAGAAATGGGATCTTGAAAGAGGCGCATCTGGGCTTGTTTTTAATACTGACTTAAAAACGCCTTTGAGTTAGATGAGAAGTTTAATTAAAATCAGTTTTTAGCAGGGGTGTTTTTAAAACACTGCACTGTTTCTAGGTTTACATGCTCGTAGGGGATTTCTGACTATTGCAGCGTCTTGGGAGACAGAAGGTTCCTCCAGGTCACAAGGACTGGGGACAACACTCCACAATTGTGCGGATGCTTGCGTGTTTTGACCTCCAGGCCCGACACAAGGGTTTGGTTCCAAGAATGAGATAGATCTGGGAAAGCAGTGCAAGTGTGAGTCCAGGGGAACCTCGGAAGCTGAGTTCTTCTCGTGGAGGCTGAGGAGCCCTGCCGTTGTGGGAAGTTCTGTTCTGAAACCAGGCCTTTGGCAGTTGCGTGGAGGTGGAAAGGATTGGCCCTGTGAGGACAAGTGCCCTCGTTTCCAAGGCAGAAGTGAGAGAGAGGGTAATAGATATAAGAAATGTCTCAAAAGACATTCTGAACTGGCCATCAATTAATTCTGATTTACATGCAAGCCAAGACTTCCCCTGCGAAGCGCCAGTTTCTCCTTCTTTCTTTTGCTGATGGAAAGAAGACATATTTGCCGACACTTCTGGTCTTTCAGCTTCCATCTTCCCAAACGGATGGCTCGGCATGCTGGTTGAAGCTTCATGCCATAAACTTTGTGGCCATGTGACAAAAAAGAAATGAAATAGGGACAAATTGTTTCGTTTCTCAAGTTGTCTGGCTGACAAATGCTTCCGTTACTTTTAGTGGATCGGTTCTTTTTCTGCCTCGTTATAATGGCATCCCCTCTTTGACTTTTCTCAGAGGGGAAATAATTGGGTTTTTAAACTCGCCCCCTTCTTTCCTAGCCTTGCTTCTCAACAACCAATCTATAAATTGGGAGTTTCTCAAATAAGTAAAAAAGAAAAAGAAAAAGAAAGAAAGAAAGAAAGAAAGAAAGAAAGAAAGAAAGAAAGAAAGAAAGAAAGAAGAGAAAGGCATTCCAAAAAACACGGCCTTTTGCACTACTCCTCAAGGCATAATGTAAGTCACTTAGGTAAGTCAAGAGCCAGAGATCTAATGATAATGTGCTTTGGCTTAGTTGAGAATTGCCCCTGGGGAGACCTTGATTCCTACCGGGCCTAGTTCAGGAGCTCCCGATGCTCCAGTCTCAGAGGGCATCAGTAGCAGAGAGGCTGTGTTTGTCCTGAATTGCGGTTTTGATACTTCGAATGGTAAACCAGCTTGTCCAGGACAGAATTCTTTTCCCTTTCAAGGGGAGGAAAGAGCCTCTGCTTCTCCAGGTTTCTGTTTTGTGATGCTGTTTAGAAATAAATTGCACCCTTTCAGCTAGCAATTGTTTAAGCTGATGCGACCTGGACTTGTGGAATTGATCGATGCTAAGGTCAGCATGGAAGTATCAAGGCTTTGGGGGAGTAAAATGGTTTAAAATTCTCAAATGAAAGCTTTCATCTTAAGTGCACTTGAATTATGCTGAATGATCAGCCACTAAATGCCTCTTCCTGATTCTGTGTGTTGACTCAGAAATTAACACTTTGTCTTCACAATTTAATTTGGTCCATATCCAAACTGAAGTTTTATTTTTAGCCAAGGTTACACTTTTTTTCTTCTGTATATGTTGCACTGAAGGTTACTATTTAATATTTTAATTTATTGTGTGGATAAATTAATTTGATTCATGTAAGATGTTTATGTGATTGGTTGTTATTTCTTCCTTAATATTCTGAGTTAATAGATATTTAAATGAGTGAAATACACTTTTCATAATACTTTGTTGTATTTTTTTTAAAAAGGAAGGCTATAAATTAAATAAGGAACTCTTTATGCAAATGTTAGCACTCTGTGTCTCATTGCAATGCTACCTCTTCTCTTGAACGGACCCGAAGCAACAGTTTGTGTAATGGGGACAATTATTCTTTCCGGGTGGCTGTGAGTGTAAGGAGGTTGGCCCAAAGCCACATGTTGTGTTGTGTACCAGCTCCCTTCTTCCAGGATGATTGTATGAACTGTGGTTGGATGAGCCACAGAGACTTGCTTCACACAACAGAGTAAGCCACGGACCACAATTCACAAACAACAATGGCTCCATTCATACAGTAGTTGGATGACACATCGCTGTAAACCACAACCAAACCAACCAACCAAATTACTCATACAGGAAAAACAAGTGGTACGTTTCAGTGATCTGACCAGCCTCTCTATGATATAAAATTATCCTGCCTTTTTTGCAAATTTGAATGCTTACTTCAATCATTTATGTGCATTGTTTTCATATTTAAAATAGGAAAGTGTGTGTGGCAAGTGCAGGGTGATTAGAAAAGGGTTCCTATCACAACCGAAGGTGATTGACTGATTTGGACGACAGTTGGACAGGAGAAGGCAGTTCCATAAGGGAACCCTGATCCTTCTAATTTTTTGGATTGTAATGTTTCTGACTATTTTTGACAACCATCAAGATTCCCTGAGAGCTTGAAAAGCAAATATAATTCTCTCTTACCAAACGGGAGAGCTTTCAAAGTTTCCTGGATGCCAGCAGGCAATCTCAACTATAAGAAACCTAATTAAGAAATGGAGGCTTCATGGAAAATTTGAGGTCAAGGCTGGGGAAATGCTGGCTGAGGAATTCTGGGAACTGAAGTTCACACATGCTAAAGTTGCTGAAGTTGAAAAACACCGATCTAAAACATGCAAGAGAAGACCATGATAAGCCTGAAATATTTTGGAACAAAGTGCTTTGGACTAATGAGACAAAAATTGAACTGTTCAGCCACAACTACTCATGACACACTTGGAGAAAAAAGTGAGAGTCGAAAAAAAAGAATATTTTGTCAGTTGTTGAGCCTGGGGGTTGCTCTACCATACTTTGGAGTTGTATGGCAGCCAGTTGCACAGGAAATATTGTGTGGGTGGAAGGAAGTAGGGATGCAACTAAATATCAGTGAGCCCTAGAAGTCTCACAGTCAGGAAGGAATGGAAGTTGAGAAGAGGTCGGCTGTTTCAGCAAACCAACGCAGTTGAAACCCAGGAATGTAAAAGTGTTGAATGTCTTCAAAATTCAGATGGGAGATTTTAAATGTGCTGCATCTGAGAATATTTATGAACCATGGAAACATACAAGAAAAAAAAAAACAAAATAATTGAGTTTCCAAGGGACTCACAGTGAAACTTTCTCTGTTCTTAAATAAAACAGGTGGTGAAGTTTACTGGAAACTTATTAAACAATACCAGCAAATAGCCTGAAACTTCAAGGATACAGTCAGGAAAGAAGTAATGCAAAAAATAATGATAAAAAAGTTTCAGCTCGTAAAAAACGAAAATTTTCAGGTAAATGATTGGTCCACTAATGAGAAGATGGCAAGGTGGTGACAAGTAGCAGAGAGAAAGCATCTGTCTTTATACAAAAGGAAAAAAATAGCCCAACCTACCAAAAGCAGCACTATAGGACACAAAATAGGACCGCAAGTCAAAACTGGCAAGAAAATGGTAAGAGAACACTTGTTCACTCTCGAGGAGTTCAAATCACCAGAACCAGGTGCATTACGTCCCAGAGTCCTGAAAGAGCTGCCAGACGTGATCTCGGAACCACTGAACAATATTCTTTCAAAGAGCACCAGGGAACTACCAGAGGATTGGAAAAGAGCTGAGGGGGGTCTAGGAATCTACAGACCAATCAGCCTGACCTGGGAAAAATCTTGGAAAGGATAAGTGGATTTGTTCTGGAAACAAATCTTTCCCAGACCCTCGGGGCAAATGTCTTTGGCTGGCTCAGCTGAGCAGCTCACAGAGATCTTCTCTCTCCGATTTCAAGACTTGCTTGCTTCTTGACCATTAGAAGAAACAAGAGATGACTGCAACTCCCACCTTCCCTTTCCATTGGTGAAGGAATGTTGATGTCAAATTCATTTCAGTAGGTGTGTTAAAAAAGAAATCAAAGCTGCACTTGAATCTGGTTGGATATTTTGCTATATTTTCCCTGATAGGTCAACCTGATGGATCTGCTTCAAGAGGAACAACTGACCGGCTGCTGAGCCATCTGCGCAGGGCTGGGTGTGAGGCTGAGAATCTCAAGCCCTGGTGTCAGGTGCAGCTGCAATAAACAATCATTTTCTTAAATCCTCCAAGGGAATCATCCACCTGTCCGGTCACAACATGGGCGTGTGTCCCAAAGGAGATCTGCGAGTTCCCGTGGCCAGAATGAGGCCCCACTTGAGCAAGCAGCTTCATTTCCCAAGCTGGACACTCCTCCATATTCCAGGCTGTTTTTAAGGCCAGCCCTGCCCCTTGGCAAGGTGTGACTGTGTACAACAGAGCGAGGGCAAAAGAACGGACAGGTTTTTCTCCATCTGCAATTGTACTAGAATTGGAGGCCACCCAAGGAAACTGACTAGGAGAAGATTAAAGCTGATAAGTGGAAGTATTTCTCCACCCAGGGTGTGATCTGCCAGCTGAATATACTGTCACAGGGTCTGGGGTTGGCTGCTGGTTTAGTGGGCTTCCAAAGGAGCCCAGAGCTATCCCTGAGGACAGGCCACTCGGTGGCCACAAGGCTTGAGGACTGGTAGCCCACCTTGACCTGCCACATTCAGGGGAACCACCGTGGGTGAGGACACTGCCTGGATCTCCTCTCGGTCGGCCACTGGTGGCCCCCCTGCGGGAGAGAGAGAATGCTGGCTGGATAGGCCGAGTCCTGCTCTTTTCTTCTGCTTAGTTCAGCTTTATTCCAGTTTTTTTTCTCCCGTTCAGTCATGTCCAATTCTCAGAGACCGGCTGGACAAGTCCCTGCAGTTTCCTCAGGAAGCTTTTTCGGAAGTGCTTTACGGTCACCTCCTTGCCAGGAAGGAGCGAAAGTGACTGGCCCAGGGTCACCTGCTGGCTTCCACTCCTAGGTGGAGCTAGAACTCCCAGTCTCCTGCCTTCAGCATGACACCAGACTGGCTCTCATGAAAGTGCCGCTCCTGGAGTTACCCTGTCTCTTCCTTGTGGCCATCTGGGCATTTGCGGGCCCAGCCAGCAGCCCCCGTAGTCCCTGAGCCTAGGTGGGGTAAAGGATGTGACCCCTTCATATCCCCCCCCTCTCTCCAGGCAGGCAGACTTGCCAAATAGCTCCTGAAGGGAAGCATCAAAGTCCTTGTAAGGAAAGGTAAATAAAATAGCTCTTTTTGCCTTCTTCTCTTGTTTTACAGCCAATTCCGTCTCCCTTGTTCTCCTCTACAACACCAGCACGATCCCAACTCCGCCATCAGACTCACGAGGCCCAGGCGGTGCAGTAGCCATGAGAGAATTGGCTTTTATGCCCCACTTGAAAAATCTTCAGGGATTTTTCGCTTGTCAGTGGGGTACCTAGCAACATTCTAAGGGAATTAATAAAAGAAAAACAAATCTGAGCTTTTTGCTCATCTTAAAAGACAAGTTGCACACTCAGTTCAAATTAAGGTTGGGTCAGCTTTGCAACAAAAAGGAAATGAGAAGCCTGTTTTAGAAAATTTTAATGTTTAAATATTCACAGAGGTTCCATTGTTGTAAGAAGAAGTGAAAGGTTGATCAAGGTCCCAGAAAAAGTGAAGAGTTTGGGATGCAAACTTCAGGTACCAGGGCAGCTCAGGGGACCCCTACCCAAGCTCCCTCAGCAAAAATCCCGTAATGCTGATTCTGAGTGGGACCCCCGGTGGGGACATGATCTCACGTGTCTCATCAGTGCTCTGACTTCAACCTGATGTCAGGCCAAAGAGGAGATGGTCGCTTCAGAGCAGAACTTTTGACTTGGTGGATTGTGGGAACAGACTATTTCTGGCTTGCACAAATAATGATTAAAAGGATGGGGCATCCAGGTGGCTTTTACATTAAATAAACAATCAGAAAGGAAAGCTTAGCACAATGAGGCCTCCCTCCAGGATCTCCATGGATCTTTTGCTTGATCCTGGTTGCATTGCCAGAAGCTGCCTAACAAAGAGGCCTCTGTGGATACTCACACCTGAGCTAAGGTGGGGGGGGGGAGGAACAGGGAAAGGGCTGGAGAGGCGTTTATCTGGAGGTGAAGCATCCAGCCAAGGCTCTTCCTGCTTTGCTTTGAAGAACGGACAGGTTCATCCCCAAAAGCCAACCTCAGGGCCCTTTCTCACCATCCGGGGCTGGGCCAGGGTCCTTCATATCTGAGGTGGTTGGAGAGCTACCCGTGCTTGGCCAGCTGTCCATGACCTGGGATGCTGCCGGAGGTTGTAAGTGTGAGGACCAGTCATGACTCACTTTTTTCAGCACCATTGTAACTTCAAACAGTTATTAAACAAATGGTCATTAAATTGAGGTTACCTGCAACAAACTCCTTCCCCAATAAGGAAAGGGAAAGTTCACTTACAGGGCAACGGGGACTGAAACCGAAATAAGAGATGAAAAGTGGTTGGCCAGAATAATAACATAGGCGGTTTTTTTTTTAAGATTCTTTGTCAGAAACCGTTGTGGCTGCTTTGATGTGATAGAGCAGAGTTTTTCAAATTTGGCAAACTTTAATATGCGTAGACATTAACCCACAGAATTGCCCTGCTAGGCCAGGCTGGGAATTCTGGGAACTGCAATCCGCACATCTTAAAGCTGCCAGATTTGAAAAGGGCTGTGATGGAGTAAACCTGCTGCAGCCAATGCAGAATCCTAGCTCTTGGTGGGGAATCTTCTGCCCTTGGCGAAACCACGAGAGACACGAAGCTGCCCCGGTTGGACGTGGATTTCTCTGTTCATCCAGTGCATATTTTAATTTCTATTTTTGAGATGTTTACTCTGTTTTTAATTTTGGGTTTCTACTGTCCAAACCTGTTTTTTAATTTTAGCTTTGTTACATCACACAGCTTTGTTAATGGTAATAATTTAAATTTTAATGACCTTTGTAAAAATCACTCTGCTATGTTTTGTTCATGTTCGGTTGCAGAAAAACAAAAACAAACCCACCACATGCTGATGCTGGAACAACTTCAGGAAAACCTTTGGGGCCACAGTGTGCATCTCACCACACATTTCTTTTAAGTCAGAGCTCATGTGGTCAAGACCTTTATTTAGTCAGAGACTTCACGAGGTGACAGTTCTGACCTGACCCTCCACATTTAAGACCTGCACCAATGTACACAATCCATCAGCCTTCCCGAAGCAATCCATTTTAGGCAATAGATGAGATGGATGGTACATAAATCTAATAAACAAATAAGAAAATAATAAATACAAACAAGCAAAACAAATAGGTCACAAGAAAGCTACAAACATTTCCTTCCCACAGAATTCTCCATTGGGCAAAAAGGGTTAAGAATCAAAACCAAACCATCGGGATACCACACGACATTCTCAGACAGCGTGAGAGAACTTAATGGCATCTTATGTGATGCTAGGTTTCATTAGGGAGAAACCCAAAAATAATTTTGACCTCCATTTCCCCCCCAGGAATGTTTGGAAGTCCAAAATATATCAGTTAATCAAAATTGTTTGCATCCCTTGTGGTGGGCACAGACCGCTTGGCCAATGGAACCAGATGAGTTGGGCAGCCTTTATGGAAGGAGCTGATCTAAGATGTTCCCCAAGGCAGTAGGGCTCAATCAAAACCAACTGAGGTAGAGATGCCTAGAATGGGATCATGGCACTTTTCAGATGAGTAAAAGGAAACCTGTGTATCTTATTGCTGTGCCCGGCTTTGGCTCTCATGCTAATAGTTTGCTCAAACCATAGCTTTAAATAAACCATTATTGGTTAGATTTTTTATTAAACTTTTCGCTGTCTTCCTCAGCTCTGGATAGCTCATGCATCACACTAAGCCAACATCAAAGAAATCACACTTGGGCTCAGTTATGTAAACTGTGGTTCCAGAGCAGATAATTGGGGTCCAAAGGGATCCCCTCTTCACAGCTGAGGTGGTGAGTCTCACTGTTGAGGCAAAGAACCATTGTTGGATATATTTTTTAGCCCTTCCATGTTCTGAATGAAGGGTCTCTGTCAAGTGTCAGAAGAGTTCAGCTTGGCCTGGGCAAAACTGCAGAAGTAAACGCACACACAAATACACACACACACACACACAGTGTCCTCAAAGGGGGGCCAAAGCAGTGGGGCAGTGCAAGACCTTAATCCTGTCTCAACATGATGTTTCTTGGAGCCAGGATTGGCATGTTCCACAAAGCCCTTTTTGGCTCGGTGTGAAAGGAGAGGTAAGGGGGATTCCGTTCCATTCAGAAAAAGCCGGGGGGGCTTCCTGGATCCCAGCCAGTGGATCAGCCCTGCAGGGTCTTTCAGGCCTTTCAGAAAGGAACGAATTTCCAACCGTCCTTGTGTTTTCTTTCTAACACTGCATTTGTTCTATAGACATTTGAGTTTAACATCCTAATTTTACAAATCTGGAGGCTGTTGTGTCAAGCAGTTCTTGAGCAGCCAGGTTTGTACAACATGCCTCAACACCATTTGTACAATAAAGTGATAAATGGAGCCCAATCGCTGTGTTCACACACCCATGGGGCTGCCTGAGCAGGCTGCAAATATCTAGTTGCTCTCTTGGGTTTTCCAGCCTAGATCAGTTGTGTGAGCCATATTCTAGCTTAATGCACTGTGTGATCACAACCAGAACACGTACCAGGTGAGGCCCCTGGGGAAGAAGCTTGCTTTGTGCTCCAGTCCCTCCATTTGCGTTGTCTGGGCCTAAAATATTATTTCTGCAACCAATATGGGATTTCTGGGAGCAGATTCGTAGAACGTACCATGGCCTTTTCAGTGGGAGTCGAAGGACTTGCAGCCTGTGACCTGCCGGGGTTTCTTTCCTGTGACCCCGAGGGCTCCATTTTCACTTGGGATTTGGTAAACCAGGACCAAATTTAATTGACATGCTTAACCTGGTTACTGAATTAACCCAGTTTTAGATTTTCCACACTATTAGAACCAAAATGGTTATGAACCACAAC